>MU185039.1:124399-194430 GCA_016904865.1 Pissodes strobi | reverse complement strand
GCTATTTGATCCAGTAGGAGGAGAGAAAACAGAAGAAAACTGTTGTTGATTTTGTAAGGCGTTTGTTTATTCATTAGCCAAAGAAAATTCCTTGGGTTGAGAGGTAGTCCTCGAGTAGTATTTTATTTCGTAAATGAAGTAGACTAGAAGTCGTTTGAGACTCTCGAGGGAATGTCAGTTGCGTATGAAGAAATTTCTAGCAACCGCCGTAATGGCAATATAGGCCGTTGATCCTTTCAAGATACCCAGGAAGGTTTTGGTAAACCCCTAGTTATGGGTAAGCTGGTTTAAGTTGTTTTGAATGTAGAATTTCAAGTAGATTTTTGGGGCCGAGTTTTTGCATTTTTGTAAATTTCATGTTATGTTGTTATGGATTAATTTACGCTTTTAGGGTTTTTGGAGCTGATTTTTAGTAGCTGAATTCTACAGCGGAATTCCGGTAGCGCTTTGTTGCGGGGTTCTAGGGTTGTTTCCCTGAAGGGTAGGAAGAGCCACTATTACCTGGAACCTGATTAAACTGGACTGTTTGACATACATACGGAGAAGGATGATGGCCAATTCTCGGATATAACTTACAGGAGTTCGTTCCTCAAGATAAGTCTAATTTTATACATACTATCACGTTTAGACAGCATTATCGTGCCAGAAATATTTACTACTTTGCAGAGACTTTTAAATGTATACAGAATTTAGTACCCAAACATTGTCTAAGACGCTTTATTAATTTCTTTAGTAAGTAATACCACACATCATAATCCACTAGAGTATATATATATTAAATACCTTTTGTGGTGTTACTACGCCGGCCTAGAATCATTATTTACTTCTTACGGCTACTAGATTTATGGATAATCTCTAGTACATATTAGGTTTGTTCTAGCAGCGATTTCAAACGGTTTCAAACCGTCCGGACTTTGCGCATAACGATATAAGCGCCGCTTATATCGTTATGCGCATCGCTGCTAGAACAAACCTATTATATCCGAGGAAGTTTATTCATTCTATTACCTTTTTTTCTTTAATTTGGCTTTGACAATAGATCACAACATAGCTTTTTGAGGAATACGTTCTCTGGTTGAAACTTGCAACTCGGGCTTTTGGAAAGGCTATACTAACCGAGTTAAATTAACTTAGTATAGTCTATGTGATAAATTCGGTATTTCTATCACCGTCTAGGTTACAGGTTGCAGCAGAGCGTTTCGAAGAAGTGAACTTTCAAAATTTTATAACCTTTTATTTGACACCTCTCAAGTTTTAAATTAGACTGACAGGTTGGAATTTTCTGTATTGTCTATAACCTTTTCGCTTGACACCTTTCAAACTTTCGATTTAGGCAATCAAGTTGACAAGAGGGTGTGTCTAGTAGTCAATAACTGTAAATAGTAATTTACTTAATAGGCTAGAGGAGCTTGCTCTATTTGTCTATTTTAAAAAATATTGTCAGGCTGATCTCAAAGATATAAAAGATTTCACAGTCATTGCCAAAATACGAGAGCCAGTACAGCCATAGTAAGAATCCAGATAAGTCGTATTAAGTCTTGAGTAAAATATCACTTCCCCTTTTGAAGAATTTGCAAGGAAACACACTGAAGAATGGAGAACTCCAATATTTTCTGATGAATTTAGAAGAATATTTACTCAAGCGTATAGGGGTTCTGATTATATTTAGAATGATAGCTAAAATCTTTATTTGAAGAGATAGCATAGCATATCAAATTTAAAAATTTTAGGGCTTTACCTGAATCATAAGAATTTGCTGATAAAGAAACAACTGACGATCGAATCTGTCAAAAATAAACATCAACTTGGTTATTTTGATGGCACACCGTATATGGTTCATTTATCGGATATTCCGTTTGTTGCTGATTTCGAATATACCAGGTTTGATACCGCTATCGTTAAAACGAACAGAGAAAATGAAAAAAACTGTGCCCTAAGATCTGTGTTAGAAAGCGAACGATATTAAACAATGTGTTGGTCTAATGCATTGATCTTATGACACAGTTTTCCGTCATTCAGTGAGTTTTGAAGATAGAGGTATCAAACCTGATATATTTGAAATCAGAACGAACGGACTATCGGATAAATGAACCATATACGGGGTGTGCCATTTAAAATAAGGAAGTTTATGTTTATTTTTTACAGACTGGATCGTCAATTAGTTCTTTTTTTTTACCAAATTTTTGCGGTTCAGGTAAAACCCTAAAACTTTTAAATTTATTATGCTATGCTGACTCTTCAAATAAAGATTTTAAAGATAGGCTGAAGCAGCAAGAAATATTTTGAAAAAAAACTGTCGAAGAGCCTAAGACAAATCCAGCCGACTCCAAAATTAACAACGGGGCCTTGCTTTTATAAGAAAAAGTTATGGTGTTACAATTTTAGTATTCACTGCTGCAATGAGCCAGAATGGGATTATTTCTACCTATGGAACGAGTCTGTGGCAAGAAGAGGCTCTGACGAAATTGCTATTTTTAAACGTTTGATCAGGGGTGAAATCTTATATGCCATGTCTGCCAACTGTGGCTGACAAAATAAGAGCTGGACCATTGTGGCGCTGTAATTACGTTTTGTGGCCCAAAAAAGATTTTACAAATTGTTGAAAAGACAGTGAGAAGACAGACGGCAGTGTATCCTCCTAAGCACTGGGAAAATATCCTAAAAACAGCTCACTAACAAAGGCCTTTTCAAGTTTCGTAATTACAAGGGAAAATTTCCTTTTGTTTTCTAAATTTGGCAAGGACTTTAAGCAGCCTCATGATGTAGGAATAAGCTATGCCGTAAACCTGGAATTCCGTTGTGAAGATCCTTTACAATTTTTTGTACAGAAAACATACTCTGGCTTGCCTACAAGCTTTTCTTTGAAGAAACGAGGCCGACCTAGTGTTTTTCAGGAGACCAATAGCAGATTTACCACAAGAATTTCATGAAGATCTTCCAATAGAGGAGAATAAAATGAGCCACGTTATCTCCTGTTTACAATGGATTCCACCGGTGGCGCATGCCTTTTATTATTCACTCAAATCACAAAACAATTTTGAAGATAGGCAATCTGATAATACTGGTTAGAGAATGTTTGTTATTTTTTTGAAAGTTTCTCCATTCCATTTTTTAGTGCTATATTTTTATTAGTCCAGTTATCTTCTGAATCTGTTTTTTTTTTATGTGATGTAAAACATGGTATCTGTCGTTTTTATATTTTTTTGAAATATAAAAACATAAACAAAATTGTAAATATTATTTCTTGTCACTATTCTATTTAAATTATCCCTAAAATTGATAAAATATCAGAATAAACGAAACAAGTAGGTATTTTTTATTTTTAAACAATTTTTTTTTCAATTATCTCCATTTCACCTTTATGTTACATAACAGGTTTTACAGCCGAGGTCTTCAATAATTGATAAATATTATAGAAACTGATTTACATTTTTCCTGTTTTAAATACCCTTAAGCAAATCTGACATTTTCTTGTTCACACACCGCCAACTGTAACGCCTCATCCTCAGTATCTCAAAAAAAAATTGATGCTCATGTCACGGAGCGACATCTCTAATCTAATCAAGATCAACATAAAGGATAAGAATTATCTTAAATACATTAAACATGTTGATGGAGGATTTTATACTGTTCATTATCTGAAGACTTCTACTGCACTAAAAAAAGTTAAATTACTGTTTTACCAATATTTTCAGACATTTGTAATTGCTTTGACAGAAAATTAGCAATGTCAATCTAGTCCAACTAGATCCAAGCTACTACTTCAATTTTTGCATTATGTAAATAAGATCAGTGATTGTGATTGGAAATGAGGAAGTTGAAGTTAATGATGAAATTCAATTCTAATGATGACTTGTATTTTGCTAAGCTAGTTGTGGATAATAGCGATTTTGAGCTTTTATAATTCCAATAATTTCACATGGTAATTCCACTGTGGTTTTGCTATTAATAAAGAACTTCTTGTTGAACATTTTCAAGATAATTTCGGTATTACAGGCGGTCGGCCGGTATTTATGCCAGGGTTGTCAGTTTTTCTGCATTACATATATTTTCCGTAAGCCAGAGCTTTTGCGAGTTAATCAGTTTTCGTTCTTCTTCTTCTGTAGCTCTTGGCTGGCTTCACGATCATTCTCTGTCTTGCATCAATTCAGGATCGTATTTTATTCCCATCGCTCTCAGATCTGCAACGATGTTATCTCTCCATCTCATACGTGGTCTCCCCAGAGATCTTCGCCCTTCTGGATTCTGTTCCCAAACCATCTTGATCAATCGATAGTCCGGTTGTCGGTGTACATGACCAGCCCATCTTAGCCGTCCTGCCTTAATTTCTTTTACAATGTCTGGTCTGGATCCTCATAGAAATCAGCCAGTTCGTTGTTTGTTCTTGGTCGCAACTGCTCTGTTCTTGGATCTCTGCATGGTCCAAAGATTTTACGCATAACCGTTCGTTCAAAACACTTCAGTTTACGCTCGTTTTCTTTTGTAATTGTCCATGTCTCACGCCCGTACGTAACAACTGGTCGTATGACTGTTTTATATACTTTAATTTTTGATCTTCGGGATAGATTTTTTGCTGGTAAGAACTTCTTTTAGAGCGTACATGCATCCACTGCCGCACTGGATTCTTACTTTGATTTCGTCGGACACACTGTTTTCCTCGTTGATTGTGGTACTTAAAATTTGTTACTGTCTCGAAAATAGTTCCTTCACCATTATCACGGTGTCTCCAACCACGTCAATGTCGTCGGCAAAAGCAAGTAGGATTCGTGGGCCATCAATGCCAACTATGTTGGGGTTTGGAACCTTCGGCAACATGCACTAAAACTGAGCTTTATCCACAATACCGAAACACAATTTTTGCACTCGACGCGCGTTTCGCTAACCATGTTAGCATCATCAGGAGATGATTAAGACTGGTGTATTTCGGTATTGTGGATAAAGCTCAGTTTTAGTTTTAATCAATGCCAAAGACCTCCATGGTTATTTCCGCCGCTTTTATGGCGTTTTCCAATGCAATATTGAAGAGTATAGGGAAGAGAATCACCCTGCTTCAAGCCACTAGACACCTAAAACGAGTCTGACACAATTTCTCCACTTTTACTCTACTTTTGGAGTCGTTGACACACATCTTTGTTAGATTGATTAGCTTTCAAGTTCTACCATTGCGTCCTACAGCTTAACTCTTAGAATACTATCGTAAGCTTGTCTGAAATCGATAAACAGTTGATGAATTTCTGTGTTAAATTCCCAGCATTTTTCTAACATTTGTCTTATTGTAAATATCTGATCGACGGTAGATCTATTTTTACGAAATCCACATTGGTAGTCTCCTATGCCTGACTCTACAATGGGTTTAAGGCGTTCCAACAGTATGTTTGCAAGGATCTTATATGATGTGTTGATCAAGGATATCCATCTATAGTTACTACATTTTGACCTGTCCCCCTTTTTATGAATAGGAATGATGAGGCTTTCTTTCCACTCATCTGGTATTTCCTCCTGATTCCATATAAGGGTAATAAGTCTATGTAGATGTCTGTGTAGTGTTTCACCTCCAAATTTAAGCAGCTCTGCTGGTATGTTGTCTTTGCCTGGTGCTTTGTTTCTTTTGAGCTTCTTGATAGCTTTGGTAGTTTCTTCATATGTAGGGTGTTCTACTGAGGGTTCTGCAGTTTGGTATTCGGTTGTAGTAAGTTCATTTTGTTGATCTATGTTTAAGAGCTTGTCAAAATAATGCTTCCACTCATCCACTATTACATTTTTGTTGGTGGTTATGATACAATTTTCCTTCTTAAGTATGTTTTCCGTTCTAGGTCTGAAGCTTTTTTAATGTTTGAAATTTCTTTATAGAACTTTCTAGACCGGTTATGCTTGTTATCTCGTTCCTTTTCTTCCAGTTTTCGTTGCTCCTGCTGCCTCTTCTTTGCTCTCATTAATTTTCTAGCGCTTTGTCTTAGTTAACCAGTTTTCATTCCATAGGGACAAAGCGATCAACAGTAGAATACAATATTTATAATATGCTCAATGACAGGATCATTAGTTAGACAACCAAAAGCTGCTTGTGGGCCTTATGTGTGTTTTAAGGCGTTAGTTCTAATTGTGGCTTGGTCGCCACAACAATATGATTCGTCGATGTTATGCACTAAATGCTTTTCTTTGATCAACAATAGATATTTCGTCGCTCTTTATTCAAGTAGGAAACGAAATCAGCTGGTGGGCTAATGTCTTTATAGAACTCAACAAAATCAGAGCTACAATGAATTTTGTGGATGAACCGATAAGGAAGGTTTTCCAGTTGATCTATGGGTAGTTAAAACTACTTTTGTTTATAATGTCCGTAATTTTGATTGAAAATAACGCCAAATAAATAAATAAATACATCTTTTAATAGTCAATTGGTAAGCTTTAAATTGGAAAAGAAAGCAAATTGTTGCAGAGGGACTTCCAAAGCCGAATATTGAGGAAGCCTGCTCTTCAAGCTATTCTCTGATCAAAGGGCTTTAATGTCGCAAAATGCTGGAAGTTAAATCAATTTAGATGCGGATGTAAAAATTATTGGCAGCAAAATGGCCAAATCAAAATTTAATTTCGGTTTATTGTCCGACGCAAACTACTATCCCTGCAATCCAAATGCAATTATTGTCGCTCCAATATTCACGGTTAACTCGCAATTTTGAATAATCGAGCGCCTACTGTATCTACTAAATTTTATAAAAAAATTTCCTGTATTCATGTTAAAAGATTTAAACACTACGTGAACTCCCTACACAAACACAGCACAAATAAAACCCCAAAAATTGATTCAAGAAGACTTACTTTGCAGCATCCCTGTTAGTTCCAGAAAAAAAATAGAAAAATATGTTAGTACAAGAACCGTTTTAGTATTATAGATTTACATGCCTTTAGCTGGACATAATTTAAAATTATTGTCAAAGTTAAGATTTTTACCTGTTGGCTGCTTTGGTTTTGGCAATTGTTTCCTCATGGTTCTTATACCAGTCTTCTAACTCTTTTTTAGCGATTTCTCTTAACTCTTCCCTTTTCTGGTCCTCTTGTTTATCTGAAAATAATGAGTAGGTATATAAAAAAGATGGTGATACAGTTCGAAATTAAGTATATACCTTCCAATTCTTATAAAAAGTGGGTTTGTATGACTGATCTAACATTTTTTTTTAATGTTTTTATAGCTAGCACAAGCAGCAACAATAGCACCTGTGTGATCGGCCACTGAAGTATATCCGTACTTATATAAGCTTTATTTAATATATATTTTGTAACTGCATTATTTTAATAATATCTCATTTAATATATGGTCTAATATTTGGAAGTTTAAGCTCGAAAGGCGAAAAAATGCTGTGATTATGAATACATTAGAAATCTATGTTTGCAAATTTATATTTATGTACTGGGTTTTCGCGCCGTTACGAAACATAAGTTGATATCTTTCGACAGCTTTGCGATGCTTATTAATACATTCTGATATAAAATCCTTGCGGTTCATCAATAACCCTATAACTTTTGTATAGCAGTCTAAGTATACACCAACAAAACACTTTACAATAATGCCTGTTGGTAAGTTGTTTAATAACATACTTTATTAATAAGACTTAATTAAAATTAACGTATTACCATTTTAATTTTTATTGCATGCATGTCATGTTTTTGTTACTTGATTTTTAAAAAATATGTTGCAACTATTTGCTTGAGATACCGGATGCTGGAAAAATATAGCATGTTAGTAAATATCCAAACTGAATGAAGGGTATCAATTTATGGCATTTAAATATTTAAGTTACTACATAATATGTGAGATTTTTCGCTTTAGAATTTATTATATTCTTTTTTTTTAATAAAAAATAAATAAAAAGTACTTGTTTTCATTGTATCGTAATTGGGGTATATGATAGCAGTGACAGACATCACATGACATAGACAATTTAATGAAAAATACATTACTGAGAAATAAGGACTAAAAATTAGTTTAACGATTTCAATAATTTATTATCCGTTATTTGCCCCCTAAAACTTACAGAGTTTAAATAGGTGTCTACCTAATAAAACAAACTCAGTGTCTGTGTACGGAATAAACCCAATAATCACAAAATTTAGTGCTTTAAATTACACCCACTCCTTTCTTAATCCTATTTATTTAAATTTTACTACATCGAAAGCCCTACTATCAGCGAATATCGAGTTGTAATTGTTTACACCCCCATAATTAATTGAATTTTCATCTGTCTTTGTTCTTATGTTAGGTAAATTTATATCTATCATGGAGGTCACCTCTAAAATCAACATCAATGTTTAAATGTCTATTGTTTTTCCCGTTCATCAATAAAGCAAACAATATATATTTTAATGGACATAATTTTGAAATGTTTATACAATAGAACACTAATCAAAACCATACAAATTCTTTATTGCCTTGCCTTGCCAAACTTGCAATTGCTTTAGCCTGATTTTATAGGCATTTCCCCAGATTACATTTAGGTATTAATGGAAGACACATAGACAGACCTTGGTAAGTATTTAGGAACAATAAAATTCGCAAGTCTTAACACCCCAGTAGATGCAGAAATTTTATTTGCAAGATATTCAAAATGTGTTCTCCCAAGGGAAGGTTTTATCAATTACTAGGCTCAGTGTTAATTCTCCATTACTATCATCTAAGCCCATGAAACATTACAATATTCAGGACAAGTTTATGCTGAGACAACCAAATCTGAAAGGCACCCATATCAATCCCATATTTTGGACCGAGCACATTTACACTTTTCAACGGCAATCTTATCCCATCTGGAAATTCGGATAAAATATGATACTCTTGTCTCTTTTAGATAAAAATATTTGTTGAAAATCCCGAAAGTTAGTAGTTTTCGGATATTTGGTCTTTTATTATCACATCCAACCTTACTTGGCTTGATAATTTATCTATTTGATGTCTGTGCTTCCGCTTGACCCATATGAGATTACATTCTATCATTCTTGCGTTCAGAGTGTCTCCCTCTTGCCCTTTTCCTCCCATTTCTGCTGCCGCGCAAGTCGCGGGCCGCTCTCCCGACTCCTGGGCCGACTAGCGCGAAGCATTGCTCTGTAACAAGCGTCTAGAGTACAGGCGTAATTTTCGATACCACATGCGCAATGGCGAAACAAGAACGAAATATCGGAATTATCCATGTTTCTACGTTCTAGCAAAACTTTCTACAACGCCTCGGTGGCGTAGTAGGCATAGTGCTTGCCTGTCATTCCTGCGCTGCGGGTTCGATTCCCATCGATCGCGACAGATGTTTTGTTAACCTTTTTTGAGGTTATGTTTGTTTTTTTTTTTATTAATTTACCTTTTTTTCTTAATTTTGGGTTAACCTTGGGTTAGTTTTGGTTAGCACTTGGTTAGTTGTTGTTGATTGAGCCAGCGAAGCGAGCGGAGGGCCATGCAAAGCCATAAGAATAGCTATTTTCTCTTAGCGGCGATCGTTTTTCAACACCCGCTCTCGGCCGCATGACCCGATTTTTCGGCCGTACGCGTAGGGCCCGTTTCTTCGGCCGAGCGGCCCGACTTTCCGGTCGTTTGGGCCGATTTTTCCGCAGTACGGTCGGCCTTTTCAGCCTTACGACTTGTTTTGTGGGCCGTATGTCTCGATTTTCCGGCGGTATTATCTTTTTGGAAGTTTTTAGATCGCCTTTCTCACTGTCCACCTTCTTTTCCTTGCAGATGGCGATTAGCTCGGACATCACTAGCATGGGAGCTTGGTGCAAGATGCGAAGGAGGATGAGAAGGGTATATTGCAAAGGCTTAAGAAGTTGGCTGAGGATAGTCTACCCGAGGGTTGGAAGAGTTGAACAGTCTGTAAGATGCCATGTTTTTCTCGAAGGTGACATCGATTCGCAACTGTTAAAATTCGTTTTGCGTTGCCTACAGTGGGAATTGCATTGGCTATTGATCCAAGCGCCAGTAGCTTTGGGGAGAAGCCTTACCGAGACATAAAATCTAAGATGCTTAAGTGAAGTTTTTGCAGGGGGTTAATTTATAGCCCGGCAACCTTGTCGATTCAAATTAGAGGTTCATCATATATTCAGCATCAGCTGGTTTCTCAATCAATTAATTCTATTAAAAATTTACTCATTAGCCATATAGAAGCATCTAAGCTTCTGGCGGTTGGCGATTCGGATGAAGATTCAGATCAGCTGGAAGCTCCTAAGAAGCAGCCTGTTTCGACTCGAATGGATGTTCTGGAGCAGAGGTCTGAACAGACCCATTCTATGTTACAAGACATTTTGGAGAGATTGTCTGCCCGTTCACTGCCAGAAGAACAGGATCATTTTTCAGAGATATCAGTCGATGATGAGGTTGGCGAGAACCCCTTAGAGGATGGGAGTGTTTGTTCTAGTTGGCAAGCTCCGGTTTTTATACCCTCTGTTAATAACAAGGATGGATTTTCCTTTGATTTTGCGCCTGCAACCAAAGAACGGGAGCCCGCGATACCAGAACGAAGCCCAGAATTAAGGAAGCAGGGGATTGAATGTCAGAGATTGAAAAAGGTCTTCGTGGGACAAAATAAAATATGCTGAGGTTCAGAAAAAGTATCTTGCGTCTCCCGTTTTTTCTCATCTTGTTAACCATGGTCTTAGGACGGTCTCTAATAATTACAGTGACTACCTGATTCAAAAAAGATTTTATGCGGGCCAAGTGAGGGATTTCACAGCTCGTTGGGAGTTTTTGGGTGCTCTAATAGCCATTTTAGAAATAATTTCGGAGTATGCGATTCCTTTCGTTCGTCAGACGCCGTTGATTCGTCTTTCAAAATTGGTTTGCCTCCGTTTCCAAACAAAAACCTCTTTAAAAATGGACGCCGAAATAAAATATTTGATAGAAATGAAAGTCCTCACGCCAGTTCATCTGAAAACGGGGTTTCTTTCCAACATGTTTTTGGTTCCGGAGCAGGACGGGTCGAGCAGACCAATTTTCAACTGAAACGTCTCAACGAGTATTTCGCCAAGTAATTTTCGCCTATTGAGCCACAACAAAATTCCTCAATTCCTTCAGAACAATTTTCTCGTAAAGCTGGATATTTGTCATGCATATTTCCATGTTCCTATAAAGGAGTCTCATCAGAGGTTCCTGTCCCTTTTTTACGAAAACAAGCTATACTGCATGACATGTCTTCCGTTCGGCAAGTCTTCGGCTCCGGAGGCGTTCGCCAAACTGTCAAATTGGATTGCAGGGTATTTAAGGGATTTAGGTTTAAGAGTCGTTGTTTACTTGGACGATTTCCTAATTGGAAGCCAAGATGCGAAAATACTGGAAAGCCAGGTTGTACAAGCAATAGAAGTTCTCATTTCCCTGGGTTGGAAAGTGAACTTCGAAAAGTCGGTTCTTTTTCTGGTAAAAGAACTGGAGTATCTGGGGATTATTTGGAACCCTTAAAAAATGTGAAAAAGTTATCTTCACTGAAGAGAATGGCTCTTTCCAGGAAATTAGAGAATCTGCTGAAAACGAAACGTTGGTCTTGGAGAGAGGCCAAATCAATTTTGGGCAGCCTAAATTTCTGCACTTCGTAGTTCCTCTGGGCCGCTTGCACTGCAGACAGATGCAAAGGCTTTGCGCGCGCCTTCCGACAAGGTTTTCCCCATAAGTCTTCTTGCTTTACAAGTCAACCTTTGGTGGTCCCAGCTCTGTTTTCCTGCTCTCCAATCTTTCAAACGAATGTAGATTTTCATCTAGGAACGGACGCCTCGGATTCAGGATGGGGAGCCCAACTCGGAGACATGCTGCTATCGGGAAGGTGGGCGGATCGTCAACATTCTTGGCACATCAACCGGAAGGAATTATACGCAGTCTTCGAAAGCGTAAGGAGAAATATTCGAATGTTGGAGCATAAGTCGATTCTTTTATTGTCAGACAAAAAGACGGTAGTCTCGTACATCAACAAAGAAGGGGGCACAAAGTCTATTAATCCAGACAGGGGCATTGCTAAATCTGGTAAGTCGTCACAATATTCGCCTGACAGACCAGTTTATTCCGGGGGGTTTTAACTCAATTCCGGATTGCCTTTTGAGGCACTTGGAAATGCCAGATTGGCACCTGTTGGCACCAGCAACGGAAAGAATTTTTCAGGCTTGGGGTTGCCCTTAAATAGACTTATTTGCCACCAATCAGTCCGCTATTGTTCCAATGTATGTGACTCGGTGTCTGAACAACCCGTAAGCTAGGTATTAAGGTATTTGTGAATGCATTCAGCAGATATTGGGATTTTCGCCTAGCTTGGGTGTTTCCTCCGCCCACACTGATTCCCAGAGTTCTTCAGCACTTAAATCAGGCAAAAGGAATGTACACAGTAATAGCTCCGAAGTGGAAGAAAGTGTTCTGGGGGTCAGATCTGCGAGCCCGGGCGTTATTTCCTCCGCTTCCGATTCAAGACCTGCATTGCAATCTGATCAACTTGCAAACGGGAAGGCCACTACCCGAAGCTCGGTTGCTATGTTTGGAGGCTTGGAAAGTTCGGAGTGGTGTGACGTAGTAGCTGGCTGGAGTGAGGCGGATATTTCTTTCTTGCAGTCTTCGTGGAAAAAATCGACGCTAAATACTTACAGCCGTCCCTTGAAAAATTGGCGTAGCTGGGCAGTTTCTAAAGATATATCAGTCAATAACCCTTCCCCTGGATATTTAGCTAGCTATTTAAGCTTTCTACATCAGATTAAGAAGCTATCTTATAATAGCATCTTGGTAAATAAGTCTGTGATCTGCTCTTTTGCGAATCCCCAGAGAAGTTCTTTTTTGTCCTCACACCCGACTATTAAACGGTATGGCTATCAGGTTGAAATCTCCCATTAAATCCAGTAAAAGCGTGTGGGATATTAGCATTATTTTGAGATGGATTAGATCTCATCCTCCAGATACCAACAGCCTTTTCCAAGTTTCAAGATATTTGGCGATTCTCCTTTTATTATCTTCGGGCAGAAGGGTACATGACCTGACCCTGCTGAGTATTAGTAAAGAAAATAAAAAAAAAATTTCAGAACCATCTTTCGGTTCTAAAACAGACAAAGCTTCCTCTAAACAGTCTGGTTGGCAAATTTTAAAAAGTGATGATAAGAGCATTGACGTAAACTTCTGGCTAGGGAAATTTTTACAAATATCAGAATCAAGAAGAAAACCTCAGGGTATCTCTCTTCCTTATTCATTACAACAAGAGGAAAGGTTGGCGCGGCGTCAAGATCAGTTATTGCAGGGTGGATCCGTACGGTTTTCAGAGGTGGGGATCAAATCAATAATTTCGATCCGCGGTTGGCACTAAGAGAATTGCTTTTAACACACCTATTGATGAGGTGTGGGCCTGTGGTAACTGGAGTAATGAAAACAATTTCCTAAAGTTTTATTTTGAAGATATAGAAATGGATAAAGATTCTTATCCTGTTTCGAAAGATCTGAATCGCTCGTTAAGTTTATTTGTTCCTATTTAACCAACGAATTTCTTATTTTGTTTCCAATAAGGCCATAGACTGATAGATAATAGTTTAATTTATAATCTATGGCAATTAACTTGTTATATTTGTTCTTGGAATGTTTATCTCTCTTGTTATTAGGAATGAATTTTTTTAGTTGGTGTATTAGCACAAGAATTCAAGTTTAAATGCTTCTATAAATACCTTTTATTCACAGTACGCTTTCTAACGTGCCGACAGATTTTAACTAGAAAATACAGTAGCATCATATTTTGTAGCCAAAAGAACCATGCAATTACTCATAAAAGTTGTAGCTCTCTTAAAGGAGGAATAGTATAGCAGATAGCGCTTTTTAGCAGCTACAACAAAATAGATATCAGATTATTTTTTCTCACCCTTGAAAACCCTCCTACACCCATTTTGAAGGATATATATTAAATAAAATTTCAACTTTGATACCCTGTATCATTCTTCAGCTAGATTGTTATATTTTTATTTCAGAAATTCAGTTCTATGTACCATTACTTCCAGACCACCCTGTATATCAATGATTTGGCTTCCTTGGGCTTTCAGTAGCTTTACTTTTTTGCGGATGACACGACGTTCTTTGGCGAAGATCGGGTGAGGGCAGCACACAATATTGAGTGACAGTGAACTGGTTAATTCAAACTTTTTCTACCTTAACATTAAAAACACGAATATCTTGCCTTTTTAAATGCACTAAGACTTCAACTGATTTAGACCACTGAATCTAAGCTCCTTATTAATTTTTTAGTAATAACGCTTGATAAAAGACTTGAATTTAACGAATATATTTGCATTTAAACACTAAACAGGCACCCTTTTCACTCGAGCTTGTCGAGTTATATAATTTTTCACAAATAAAAAAAAAATTAAAAACTACAGAATATTATTCAAATTAAGCATAACTGTGATGTATTCTTCATATTATGTTTCGTATTCAATTACATTTTGACTCGCAAAAGTTTGTTTAGTGTAATATTTACGGATTTAACATTTTTCTCTTGAAATTTGTAAATATTTAAATTGTAGTTGTTCCTTATTGCCTGACAGTATGTCACTTCCAATAATTATTCTTTATTTGTTTTCCTAATTTTTCAGAAAATATCTGCAATATGATCTAATTCAATTTACTACTTTTTTTATCTAAGCTATGTCAATAAGATTTTGATCCTGGACAATAAAGCATATTAAACTTTGATTATTATGAAAATAGTCAAACAGTAGAATAATAGTTAAAATATAAATCCCATAGAACATTTTCAGATTGTTTTGTTAGTTACATTGTATACTTTGAGAACTCACCTTTTTCTTCCAACCGCTTTACTTGTTCTTCCCTCCATATCTTGATTTTTTCTGGTTCTTCTCTAGGCTGGCTCAAAGAAAGTGGTGGAGATATACCAGCCGAACCTAAAAATAAGAATGGCCATTAAAAGAAAAAGTTGTAATTTATATCTTTAATTCTTTGATGCAGTGATAAACAAATCTTCATTATTTTTCCAACATTATATCAAATAATTCATGTGACTGAATCACCATAATGTAAGCAACAAGGGTATTAAGGCTCAAATAATAAGCTCTTATTATAGAAAATATGAGCTTTAAGCTAAACAAAATATATGGGATTGAGGATATTTAAATGTAGGAAAGATGAGGACAGCACACAACACAAAGCTTACCAAACACATCTGGTTGAGACTCAGGATTTACACCAAAAAAATCTAATTAAATAAAATAGAAATTAACAAAAATGAAAGCTATTTAAATTAAATTATTTTTAAAATTAAAAATATTTAATCCTAAGAGAAATTTCAATATCATCTACATATTGAAAAGGAAATACATTTTAATGTAACCAATAATATAACAATTGTGTGGCATGTAGCATTCTATTACCTTTGCAAAATTGATTCAGCATGTAAATTGTATGTATACAAATCTGTATGTTCATACAAACTACCCAAAGTACTAACCTGATGACTATGAACAATAATTTAAATGATCCCGCATCAATAAAAAAATATATTCATAATTATTTTGTGATGTATGTTAGAACATAATATAAATGTTTTTCTAAAAGTAACTATTACTATTCGCTATTGAGAATGATGCAAACTATTACTACAAATATTCTACTTAAAAAAAATATTAATAGAAAAACATTAGCTTCAGTTTTTTAAAATAGTTCTTTAAAAATCTGGGACTAGTCTCACTTTATAGCATTATAAACACAAGGACTGCAATAAATAAAAAACATAAATGCATGAAACAACAAGCAAGTTACACACTTTTCAATAAAAAAGAAATAAATAAAAATTTAGTTATTTTGCCACACCTATGCTTGGTACCTACTTAAATATGTCTTCATTGATTTTTTAGTAATAAATTTTTAGCATAATTTGTAACATAAACTAAAAAATACTCTCACATTCCAATTATCATTAAAGTGAACCTAAAAAACTACATCATAGCAGAGAATATGTAAAATACTTACCATCATAAGAATCTTTCTTGAAATCAAGCCCGTTCTCTTGATCAAAGAGTGGCTCATTTTTGACTATAGCATCTTGATCAAAGTTTTCAATCATCTCAAAACTGCCTGCAGAATTAGTGGGATCTTCTGAACATGTAAAGCAAAACAAAAAATACCATTCAAGCTAAATAAGTAGCAGTAAGAATAATGAAGCCTCTAGCTTATTAGGAAATGTATATAGGCATTGTCGACTAATGAAATAGGGAGTCATATCAATAATTCATGTGACTGAATCACCATAATGTAAGCAACAAGGGTATTAAGGCTCAAATAATACCATAAACATAAAATAATATTTCAAGAACAATTTAGTTCAACTTTCAGGTTAGATATAATATATAATTAGAAAAATTACTTGACACAGAGAGAGCAACATAGCTAGGTCAAGTATTTGCATGTTTGCTGCAATATTTATACAGGTATGTTAAAAGGTATTTCAATTAGTAGGCAGTAACTCTAAAGCCGAACTATACTTGCGGATGATAGAGGATGTGTAAATCTAAGTATTAGGATTTAAAATAAGATGTAAGCCATATCTTTCCTAGCACCTCTCGGGTCTAGACATACAATTTCGTTTGAAGTGAGAAACTTCATAACATACTCAAGCTGATACATATATCACAAAAACTATATAAAAAACTAGGATACATGCAAAATAGGCCATCTACGCCCCCAAATACTTACCGCCGTTTGCCAGGATCGAAGAAACTGCGACTGCGGCTGGTTTTACTTCGTCTTCGAGCCCAGCAAGCTCGTCTTGTTCCCTCGCCAAAAATTCTGCCGCCGGATCCACGTCCCCCTGTTCAAAATTATCTCCGAAACCAGACATCTTCAAATTATTTAGCAAAGAAATCAAATTTTTTGTGAAAATCTATGATACAAAAGCGATGATTTGACAAACAACTGACGTTTATTGACGTTTTGCGTGATCTGACGTTGCATAAAGGAATTTTGATCGGCAAACCAACCGAAGCTCGTTAAGTCGCGTAGGCGTACAGATCGAGTTTCCAACGTCCAGCAACCGAACCCAAGCCAGAGCCAGAGCATCTTGGCCATTGGGATTTAGCGTTGGAAGGGATTGGAATGTGCATGTCCACACCAAAATTAGTTTTGCATTTGGTAGCATTTGGAACAGTTCGGAAGATTTAATGTTAGCAAGTGCGGGGTTTTTAATATTACATTTTTTAATTACAAAGAAAAAGAGGTAACGGCAACTTAGGGGTTGATGGATGAAAACACCTTTTAAAGACAGTCTTTTGTCCAGTGGAATATGCAAAATGACTAAATAAATTTTCGATGACACCAAACAAACAAAAATTACACGTCCACCGCTCTGTCTGCCGCTGAACTAAAATTTCATGAACATAAATGCCGAAAACTACTCCTCAAACACAAGCAAGCGACAAATTCCGTCCAGACCAAATCAAACATTCCTTTGAAGTACCGCTCGAGGAGCGGCATTTTAAGTTTAAGATCCATTGCAGTCGTACGCCACTTTGTCTCTTCTGATCGGTGGATTAACGTCACTTTCACTTTATCTACGGTCGAGTCAGTTTATTCTACCAGGTGTAAATGGTTTAGTGGCGTGACGTGACGTGACGCATGTCTTCGCTATATAACCAGTCGATTCTAAGTAAGCAGATGGTTTAGGGATCTGCATGGTAGGCCTTTACTTGGGCGACCCGAGATCAAATCCCGTCGATTTTGTTTTTTTTAAGTAAACAGTTTTTTTCTTGATTTTTGGATTTTTCTTGGGTATGGCTTGGGTTAGCACTTGGTTAGTTTCCCTTTTCTGGAGCCCCGGAGCGAGCGAAGCGAACGGAGGGCCATATATTTGGCAATTGCAGGTCTTTAAATCGCAGGCATTCACAAGTGCACTACGAACTAAAATATCGCTTCCCGTCGGGGCCATAGACATGTACATTTGGACCAGCAATTGTTATGAGCTGCCTAGTCCAAAAGTGGCAAATGCAGGGTGAAAAAACCCGCTTTCTGCGCACGATTTCGGTCATAATTGACCGTAATCCATGTCGGGCCCAACCAACGCCACCTACACTACAAGGTGGCGTTGGGCCAACACATGTTTTCCTTATTATTGTTGAGGTTATGTTTGTTTTTTTTTGCATGTAGTATTAAATATATGTTTTTTGTAAATTTTGGTTAGTTTTGTCCAGTTGCACCTCGGAGTGAGCGGAGGGCTATGCGTTAACAGTACTCTAAAGTGAAGAATACCGTTTATTTCTCGTTACTCTCGGTTGTACCAGACGATCTCCGGAAGCGAGATTTCAGATACTAGTGCACTTGTGAATGCATGCGGTTTAAAGACCTGCGACTGGCAGGTATGAAACGGCGCGCGGCGTGCGATTTAAATGTTTGACCCTTCCAAGCTTCGCTACATTTAAACCTATAATTTTTGATTGATTTTAATAAAGTATAATATTGGAAAATTTATGTCGATGTATTTTTACTGAATAATAATGTTATCGAAATAAACTGTAGAAAAAGGGCCACAACTAAAAACAGTTTATTTTCCTTAAAAGGCAAGGCATACAGTAATATTTCACTTCACGCATGGGGGGAAACTAACGAAGTGCTAACCCAAGCCATACGCAAGACTACGCAGCTACGGGCTAGCCCTCCGTACCCAAGACAAACTCAAAAATCAAGAAAAAAACTGTTTAGAAATATAACCTTTAAAAAAACCGACGGGGATTAATGATGATGATGATATAATTTATTTCGATTATTTATATAGGACAACTGCAAAGCTTAGTATAAGCATGTCTAGATACTATATTATACTATACTATCTACTACTACTGGTTGTTACGCCTGACGTTGTTCTGTCAACGTCGTGGCCAACCTGTATGACACCCGTAGGGGGCTGTTCTTATAGCCTACTTAAAAAAAACTAAGGGTAGCAGTACTGCTGGAAGCTTGATCGTTACATAGGAGTAAACCCTTCAACGTCGCTTATTTCTTTAGTTGGCGAGAGCTGGAGTTTAGTAGTGCTTTATTAGGTGTGTAATATATTGTCGGTCTGTTTATGTAAGGAAAAGTTACATAAAAAAACCTTACTTGAATTGCCCTCAGGGAGCAGGAGGTCATAATTCTAAAAGACAGTACACTATATACAACATATACATTATATACAAGAACTATGTACAAAATGTTAATGGCTTGTATTATACAAGTCAACTCCAGTATGCCTATCATAACATCAAGGTACATGGTTTGAATCCCGCGGATCAGGCTGCGGAATTACGGATGCTTCGGTGGTTATAAGTCAAGTGGTACAGCAAACAGCAAGTGCTGAGTGCTGGTGCATATTTATAAGAAGCGTGAAACCTCTAGCAAGCCCCGCCCCCATGTCCTAACATGGTCGGCTGGCCAATCAGGTAGCAGGGGTGCTCATTTCCCGTGAAGGCAATGAACTTCTGCTCTCCTGATGCTTACTGATTTTCAGAGTAATGTAAAATTGGGCTAAAAGGCTGTAAAAGTTATGAGAAGGGTGAAATTTAAGTGTTAATGTTAGGATTTAGGGAATAATGAGTATTACTGAGCTAAGGCGGTCTTAGTTGCCTGTAATATAAAGAAATCTCCTTATATATTGGGCCGTGGGTGGTGTGTTGTTCGGGGTCGTACCTCATGTCGGCAATATGGGCCGTCAGCGGCGATCCCTTAATCTGATGCGAGAAGAATCTGCATGCGAGGTCGTTGATGTGATCCTCAACGTAGTCAACTCTAGCCCACGCATGCAGATCCGTAGTTCTAACGCGATCACGCAGAGTAAGGGAGAACGCCGCTCTCAGGTATCTATTTTGTATAACTTGTAGTTTTCGCAATAAATGAGTCCTGGCCACCGAGCACCACACCGGGGCACCATACAGGAGCGCAGGCCTTATTACTGACTTATATAACGTCAACTTGTTTGTAGGGCTTAGGTAGGACTTGCCTGCCGCTAGCAAGTTCAGACCCCTTTTAATCCCTTCATTTTTATTTACAATTGCGGATACATGCTAGCTGAAATTGAGTTTATTGTCTAGGGTTAGTCCCAGGTATTTTACCTGGGTCTTAGGTATGACTGGCGTGTTCCCTATTATAAGAGGCGTAACATCAATGTCCCTCCCCTTACGAGTGATCACGACGAGTTCGGTTTTGCTCATATTGAGGGTGACCTTCCACCTCTCATAATAAGGAACAAGCACGTTCATGTGATTACCTAGTTTTGACTTTGCCACCTCGGCTATGGGATCTCGCGAATAAATCGCCGTGTCGTCGGCAAAGAGGGCATTTCGGGTTTCAGGATGTGACGGATAATCTACTATAAAAAGATTGAAAGGCAGCGCCGATAGAACCGTGCCCTGCGGCACCCCTGCGCGCAGTCTCCTGCTCGCAGAAGTATGCGTTCCGGGGTCACGAAAGTGCGTCCGACAAGGTATGATTCAATGAGTGAGATTATATGCAGCGGTAAGCTGTATTTCGCTAACAGTTTGTAAAGCAACCCCTCATGCCATACCCTGTCGAACGCCTTCTTAATGTACAGGAACAGTATTGCCGTTGATTGCCTGTTATTGAATCCCTCATAGACATCAGAAGCGATCTTCGCGGCAAGCATGGCGGTGCCATGCCGGCCGCGAAAACCGAACTGTTCCGGGGGGATGATATTCAGCCGCTCGTCTGCCCTGTTGACCCTCGGCAAGATTAGCTTTTCAGCTACCTTCCCGAGGGTATTCAACAGGGATATCGGCGAGTAGGAAGATGTTAATGATGGGTCTTTACCCGGTTTCAGGAAATGAATTACGAATTTAATTATTTATTTCTCGGAAGACGGCAGAGAGGTTTGCGAGGTTCCGCCGGCGTGATTATCAATTTATCAAGTACTAACGGAGGGATGGGATATTTATGTTGGCGAAAAGTGCTTACAGTGAGGCTGTATTGCACTTGCTCAGGGAGAATGTCAGGCGACTCGCTGCAGACGCCCTCCAAGTAGTCCGCGAAGGCCTCTGCTTTTCCCCGATCATTCACTATGTCAGCGCCACGGTGTCTGACCATGGGTACTTGCGTATTACCTCTACGGATTTTCCTGGCCAACTTCCATAGCGAGCCGTCTTCCCTTTTATTGTATTCATGTAATCAAGCCATGCTTGGTTACGATGTTCCCGTATTTCTATCCTAATTGCTTCCGTCAGCGCATTGATACGAGCGGATCCCATTTGTGTCCGGTTTCTCTGCCATCGACGTCTAAAGCGGTTTCTGAGTGAAATAAGTTCAAGGATAGGTCCGGGAAGTGATTCTGTCCTTGGGCGGATGGTAACCCTAGGGCACATAGCATCACGGATGCGCTGAATGTTTGTAGTAAGCTTTCCTACTTCATTCTCGAGCTCCTGGATTGTTTTTATTTGTTCAGGGACGACAGTTACCTCATTCAACCTCTCTCGAAACACCCTCCAGTCAAGATTCCTGTAGAAAACGACGGTGTCACTCGTCGTGGGGACCCTATGGTACAGGCCAATTTTCATCTGAAGGTGGTCCGAGTTTAAGGTGTTAATTTCTGGTAACTGGGTGGTTCTTATCGCTCCCCTAGTAAAAGCAACATCCAGGAACAACGGGGATTGAACCCGGGTCGCCGAAGTGAAGACTAACCATCCAGACCCCTAGACCATCTGCGGACTTACAAACAACTGGTTGCATCGCGAAGACATGGCGCGAACGTAAGGGTGGATGGGACGGAGGGCGGTCCTCGTCAACGTCACCTCACGTAGCTAGCCAATCGCAAAGCGTTCACAGGTGCACTAGTATCTGAAATCTCGCTCTCCGGAAGGTGTGGAATTTACACATGTCTTTACGGTCCAACGAAGTGCCTTGAAGTGCTTTGATGATTCAGTGGTTAGATGCTAGGCTCGTGAAACGGCGACACGGGTTCGATTCCCGTCCGTGGCAACACGTGTTTTCATTATATTTTTTAAGGTTATGTGTGTAAAAAGTTTTTTTTCTTCATTTTGGGTATGCCTTGGGTTAGTTCGTTAGTTGCTTGTTGATTGAGCCCCCGTAGCGAGCTGAGGGCCATGCGTGAAGCGAAATATAAGACATTCTAAAATAGTAAGCAAACGCGTAAGCTCCGGAGATCGCTGAGAGTATCGAGAAATAAACGGTATCCTCTAAAGTAGTCTAAAGTGACGTTAATCCCACCAATCAGAAGCGGCTAATATAGCATAGTGGCGTAGGGCTGTAAAGAATCGTATTAGGCGAAGGAGCGAACGCAAACGCCAAGCATGGAATCCGTTCGATCGCGCCCGCGCCGTACACACCGACCGGCTCCAACGCTGAACACATGTGCCTTGGTTTGCATTGGAATCTCGGTTTGTACGCGGCTTTAGAGGATTTCGATGGGAATGACAAGACAAGCGTTCACGTTCACCGAATGTTTATTATTTTTCCGAAGCACGACTAGTAGTTCACTGACTTACATTTTTTTGAACAATTAGGTTTGACTATTATTATTTTATATATTTATAATTTGCTAATATAGAATAGAAATATATTCCGTTAAACGTAACCGCAGTATAACTGCGTTTACTATTTTGGATTTTGCAGGAAAAAACAGAACGTAAGACAACAGCCCATTTTTTATTAACAGAAATCTAAAAAACGGTAAGTAGGTACTAGTGTACCATTATTGTGATTGTTTGATGAAGGCAATGAAATACATTGTTTTACCATAAAGATCAGTCTGTATTTTATATAAGTCCTGTTATACAATTTATATTTAAGCTGTATTAACATTAAATAACTAAAATTAAGTGAATTTGCAATTGATCTCTCTTAACAAATAAAATCAAAACTAGAGTGTATGTTCATACTTTGAACTTTTCTGTAATCTATGCCTAGAAGTACACTTATCGTTAATTTAAACATAATTAGTATTGATGCCAAATTGTATTTGCTATAGGTTTATCGGTCATTTTTTAGAAGACGTGTCAGATTAGTTTTTGAATTTTGATGTTAGCTAAGCATACAAGTGACCTATAGAAGTGTAGTATAATACATTTTGCTTTGCAGAAACTCGTACTTTCCTGTCAAAAAAATTAAATAGTTTCATGTGTGCAAAAGGCTAAAATTTATGACAGTATCAATTCAGTTTTTTTTTTCATTTTGGGCATGCCTTGGGTTAGTTCTGTATAGTTGCGGCTCTGAAGCGAGCGGAGGGCCATGCACGAAGTGAAATATTCGTAGAATGATAAAAAAATTAATCAACTGCAATAGGGCAGTGGAGCTCTTTTCCTTAACCTTGTTACTCCACTGGAATATTTATAAAAGTAACACATATTTTTAACAAAATTCGTCTTTGCAAATTCAATATTTTCCATTTTTTAACTCCATTGTCCCACAAGACAGTTGAATACTGTTAGGTTTCCGCAAATAAAAAAACGTCTAAAAATGACGTAAGACACTCAATTTATGTCTCTGAGGAAAAAACGGCAAAATCGGTCGGACACGTCTTCTAAAAAATTACTGATTCGATAGAATGGTTTAAAGAATTATAAAACCTATGTTAATTTAAAAGGCACTCGAATGATATCACATGTATTTAAATTAAAAAACTGATAGTGAGTTGTCAAAAACATTCTCCAGCTGTTTTTCTTCTCGCATCTTGGTTTGAAGTAAAAGACATTCGACTACACCAATTCTTACATCCATGTCGATGATTTCTGCTTTTATTTTAGTTACAGACTTTTTTATATTCACCAGAGGGGCTAAAAAAGGAAAGTGTGTATAGTATGTCCCTACATCAATAATTCAAGATATTACTTACTTCCATCAGTCATTGAGCTACCTCGCTCCTCCATCTGTTGTTTTATAGATTCAACTTTGCCATTTAGGTTGTTAAGTTCCCTGTTTCGTTCAGCCACACCTGTGCTTATGCTCCTGTATTTTTCTTTAATTTTTGAAAGTTGATCTTGCAGTGTCCTTAAAGAAAAACCACATTCAACAATAGCCAATAGTTCCCAAATTGATAGAGAATATATCTTTACTAAAAGAGAAAATAAGCAAAGATCTGAATTTATTTACCTATAATTATCAAGAATACTGTCTAATTCTCTGTTTAAGTATTTTTCTCGGTTTCCAATCTTTTCTAACGTCGAAGTTATCTCTCGGTGCAGTTTTTCCAATTGACTTTTTGTGGGGCCTAGAGTATCGTCAATGTTACTCTTGTAAGTTTTCATTTGTTCCAAATGAGATCTGGAAATAAATACCAGTCTTTTAGTTTCAGATTTGCACTGAGAAAATAGTGTTTACCTCCAGTCTCTGTTCTGATTTTTAATAGTAACTTTCAGCAAAGGTAAGACCCGTTCCACTTCTAACTTCCAACTCTCCTCATCAATATTACTTTTCAAGTCTATTGGTTGTAATTCACGTTTCACCTAAAATGAAAAATTCTTATTTCTGAAATTAAGTACTATAGTCAGTTACTGTTAGGCTCATTCATAAATCACTCTATGTACTATAGCAACATCTATCTTGTAAATTGAAAATTTGCTGTCAAAAAATCTATTATAAAATTGCAAACATATTAAACATTAGCTTGTGATATTTCATATTGGTCCCTTAAATTTGGGTGGAATATATAATTGCATCTTTGTTTCTAAAGTAATTTTATTCATTTTGCCTGTGGGCTTTTGTATTGCAATTTTCTATGGGTATATTTACCACAACTAGCATCTTAATATTATACATACTAAGCATCTTAAATAATTAATAAACAGAAGCTGGAAAAATACTTAATGTAATTTAGCATATGAAATTATTTGGTATGAACGTTAGTTTTTTGACAATTTTACCGGATTGATATTGTCCAATCGAAAAATGTTTTCATCGTCAGAGTCATCCGAATACGCCGCTATCATCTCTTCTTCGACCCGGTCCAAGTTGAGTTCAGATTCATCCTCAATCGCGTCGGCCTCTTGTTCTTTTTCTTCAGGCGGAACTGGTCTAAAAATTATTAAAATAGGATATTGAATTTAGGAATTATATAAAAGTTATTGTAGGGAGCACCGAGCGCCACAATGGAATACATCGAGAAAGACATACAAAAGAAACTCGTCAGTTTTTGCAGTATACTCCCGACACATGTGGAATTATGGACGAGAGTCTTGCAAGAAGTTCAAAATCCAGTAAAGGCATTGGCTAACTTTGCTGAGCAACTGCGGTTTGTTGAACAGGCGGATATCAAATATATGGATGATTTTAGTCACGTACAAAAGGAATTACAAATTAAGATCTTAGGTGTGATATTTACCAAAGACCATCATAACACGTGTTAATCACTCAAGTGACAAGGGACACTACAAATTAGGCCCCTCTGATAAAATTTTAGGGCGTCCTAGTAAAATTTATTTAAAAAATAAATTAAATTAATTTTGCATGTAAATACAGTTTTTAGTCTGTAGAACATAAAAAAGCTTAGACACAATAAGTTCAGTAGTTAAAATAAGGAAGTGTTGAAAATCCTTTGATAAAAGCTAAAATGATCATTCTCTTTTGTAATGTCACTAGAATTCTGCAAAATTTTACTTTAGCTTAATCATTCAGCTAGCCACACCCATGAAAGTTAGACAGATACGAATTAATTAAAGACAATATAACAATACATACCCTTTAGCAGGTATTTGAGTTGCAACTTTTCCCCTTTTTAAGTAAAAGTACCTTGGTAATACAGTGCCGATATCCGAATGATTGCACCACCTTTTTTTAATATTTTCAACAAATATTGCAAGCTTTTCAAAAGTACTTGCAAAAAGTGGTACTTCCAAGATTGCATTACACTGTCATCAATAAAATCAAAGGAATCGTGCTAATATAATCCCATTTTAGGTCACATTGAAGAAGAGCTAATATCAATAAAAACCCACACCGAAAAACTCAACAAATCAAATAATGACCTGAAAAATAAATTAGCGACTTTGGAAAAGGCAACTGTCGACCTAGACTGGAGCTTAGAATCGCCAGTTGTAAAGGGCAGTCCGATTCAACCTCGCCTTGATAAACTGTTACAATTGGCATATGAATTTTGGATATTTTTTTCAGTTTCTTCCAAAAATATCAACAATAAAATGAAGACACTCAATGTCAGGGATCAAAAGTCGGTAGAAGAGTTTGAAAAGTCGTTTTCTATTAACTTAGAGGTGCAGACAGGACATAGCAAGGTATATACGATTTTGGCATTAACTCAATATGTAATAAATGACAAGGCTGTAACGTAATATAGATAGACAAAAACGTTTCTTTTCAATTTCACAAAACCTCAAATATCCAGCCGAATAGCAGCACATTAATATCTTAAAAGGTGCTGATTGTAATATCTACAGGGTGAGTTTTTTAAAGTGTTACAATGCTATACCGGGAAAACCGTTTGGAAAATGTTCATGAAATTGTGATGACGTCATAGTGATGTAGGTGGACATATTTTACCATATTTTTACATTTTTCCCCTTTCTTGATTTTGAGGGGTGGGGGGTAACTTTGACATTTCAAATGGAATGATGTATTTTTGTTTCCAAAATTCGAATCTACATAAAAAACTACGTAAGTATGTGCATTTTATTTAAAATTGTTTCCATGTTTACGGAGCTATTAGAAATTTAAGATATTAGAATAAAAAACACTTACAACTTATCCACAGTTTTTTCAACGTCTATTATGTTTGAGAAGATGTTCAAAATGCCTTCCTTGAACTTCTAAACACTTTCGCACTCTTCGCTTGAATGAATTTCGCACTCGTTCTAACATTTCAGGTGTCACTAATAAGCAGGATTCGGTGTTTCATGCATATATATAATATATATATATATATATATATGGTTTCATGTCATCTAAAGTTGTAGGTGCGGTTGCCATTACTTTTTCTTTTATAAAACCCCACAAAAAGAAATCAAGGGGTGTTAAATCCGGGGACCGAGCAGGCCAGTTGATCGGGCCGGATCGACCAATCCACCTGTTTTCAAATATTTGATCTAAATAATTTCGGGCCTGAATTGCATAATGGGGTGGAGCCCCATCCTGCTGAAACCACGTGTCAAGATTTATGTCCATCGGGTTCAATAATTGGCGTAATTGGTTTCTTAAAAAATGTGTGTACATTTCTCCATTTAAATGTCCTTCAAAAAATGTGGGCCAATAACTTTATCGCCAATAATGCCACACCACACATTAACTGACCACGGATGTTGATTTGGTCGAGTTCGCATCCAGTGTGGATTTTCCTGCGCCCAATAGTGCATATTGTGCCTGTTTACCTTTAGAAAAGGAACCAAACAAAAATTAAAAATTAAACCTGTGCTAATGAGAAATAGCTCAATGTTACCTGCCCACAATTATGGAAACTGGCTTCGTCTGAAAAAATAATATTCTTCAGGTATCTGTTATTTCCTTGCATTTGTCTTGTTACCCAATGACAAAAGGTGACGCGATTTTCAAAGTCTTGCCCGTACAGCTCTTGGTGAAGCGTAATGTGGTATGGATGAAACTTGTATAAGTGCAATATGGTCATAACTGATTTTTTACTCATTCCAGCATTGAAAGCAAGCCGCCGGGAATTTACATGAGGGTCAATAGCTACCACTCCTAAAACACCAACTGCCCTGCCCTGTCTTCGTTCGTTTGGGTTCTTCTTCGAACTCGCGATTTCGCCTTCAAATTGCCAGTAGTACGACTTCTGGTTTCCAGCCTTTTGAAGGCCATGTGAGACTTCGGGTTATTAGCAAACTTTTCTGCCCACACTAGTGCAGCTTGTCTGTAATTTTTTTTGCACTCTCCCAAAATTGACAACATATCCACTTGAACATTAAAATTCGCTTCCATGTTTTAAGCAATAAACATAAATTATTAATACGTCAAAATTCTTAAATGACTTATGTAAAAAATCGCATTTCTAGGGAAACGCGTTATGAAGGAAGGGGCGATCTTAATTGATAAGATTTTTCTCTAATTCAATCAAATTTTGGTTTATCATAATTTCGTAAACATGGAAACAATTTTCTGTCTGCTTATTAGTGGCAAATGAAAGGTTAGAACGGATGCGAAATTCATTCAAGCGAAGAGTGCGAAAGTGTTTAGAAGTTCAAGGAAGGCATTTTGAACATCTTCTCAAACATAATAGACGTTGAAAAAACTGTGGTTAAGTTGTAAGTGTTTTTTTATTCTAATATCTTAAATTTCTAATAGCTCCGTAAACATGGAAAAAATTTTAAATAAAATGCACATGCTTACGTAGTTTTTTATGTAGATTTGAATTTTGGAAACAAAAATACATCATTCTATTTGAAATGTCAAAGTTACCCCCCACCCCTTAAAATCAAGAAAGGGGAAAAATGTAAAAAATATGGTAAAACATGTCCCCCTACATCACTATGACGTCATCAAAATTTCATGAACATTTTCCAAACCGTTTTCCCGGTACAGCATTGTAACACTTTAAAAAACTCACCCTGTATATCTTAATGTGCCTGTTTTTATGTAACTTACTTTTGTAAAATTAAATTTTGTTTGCTAATGGCAGCATTTGCTAGGAAATCTAAAACGTTAACAACATGTTCACCCACACCTTGCTTCAGTTTGTTCGGTGCAAAATCCACCGGCATACCCTGCAAGAGTAAATCATTTATTATGCTTTTAATACTAGACTATTATTGCAGCATATTCATAGTCTTGTATATAGCTTACAAGATCTTTAACTTCACTTATGATTCTGTCAATTGTACTATTTGGATCATCATATTCTTCGGGTGTATCAAAAGGTTTACGAGTTTTACGGATAAGCCATGCAGCTAATATCACAAATAAATAAAACTGTTCACCACTGTTCTTCATCACCACAAAATAATACCTGAAATATATTAAATAACTAGAATGGAAGTTCTCCCTGTAGTTGCAATAAAAAGAATTAAGACTTTGTAAGTATTGTCCTCGTAAAAGGCATATTTTTTGACTAAGAACTAAGAACACATGTGAGAGGAGAAACTTTTTTTAATAATCCAGGGCAACAATTTAGATTCAACTGAGAGGTATTACAAACTTATGGATCGGCTTCAATTTAATTGAATTCAAAAATTCTGTTTCGTAATTCAGTAACTTCAATTTGTCAAGTAAATATTCCATTGTGGCGTAAGCAGCGAACGAAGTCTCCTGCTCCTTTTCAGCAATTATTTTGGGTTCTGCACGAATCATTTTTAAAACTTTCTTAAATTCTTTGATTCTCTACTCGTTCTATTTGTTGTGATTCAAAATTCAAATCAAATATTGAATTATTTGTAGTTTCAGAAACAGCGCATAATATAGTATCAAAAAATACCGGTAGATGGCACCGTGAAAAGCTTATTTTAGTAAGTAAGGACATGGTTAGCCGGTTGCGCTACTTATCGTTGCTCGTACCACATCAGAGAGCTTCAGAGTTGGACCCGCATCACATTGTTGACAAAAATGTCTAATATTCCACTCACACATGGCCCTCCGCTCGCTACAGGGGCGCAACCAACAGAAACTAACCCTAGCCATGCCCAAAATGAAGAACAAACTTTTTAAACAATATTAAAAATATAAAAACATATCTTGTCAGTTGTCACTGGAATCGAACCCATGCCATTGTATCGCAGACTACCACTAAGCTACGGACCAGTTGACAGCAATTCGCTTGGCGCTAAAGATATGATGTTTTTCAACAATTTAATGCGCGCGCAACTGATGTACAGGAAACGTCTACTGGTTGCGCTGATTAGTCCAACTGAAATTGGCAAGTATATGGCCCTCCGCTCGCTGCGTGCTCAAGAAAAGGAAACTTACCAAGTACTAACCGAAGAAGAACCCAAAAATCGCGAAAAAAACTGCTTAATCCAAAATCAACGGGATTTGAACCCAGGTCGCTGAAGTGAAGACCAAACATGCAGACCTCTAGACTCTAGACCATCTGCTGACTTTGGTCGCATCACGAAGACCTGCGTCACCTCATGTAGATAGCCAATCAGGCGCCTCTCATTCACAAGTGCACTATGAACTTAAATCTCGAAATTGGGTACGGTATAAACTGTGAGAGCGCTCCGTAGATGTCACCATATGTGCGACGGTCCGTCTGGCCGCAGGCCACATTTTTCCAATTAACCCATGAGTGTATTGACAAACAATGATACTGTTCAGTGTCCTTGGGTCAGGGTTGATTTTGATTAAAATCACCTAGTCCAGTTCAATGACATTTTTTCTAGTTCCCTGTGGATAAATTAGTTTCATGAACTGATATGAAATTAAAAAAAATAAGTTAAACGATCAGATCGAACGCTGAACGCTAGAAAATTTCTTCCTTCCGCTGCACACTCCTGCGCGTTATAAGATCCTTTACACAAATAGTGCACTATATAAAAATCGGCCATTCCTATTGGTCTATCCGCATGTCCCTCCGCTCGCTACGGGGGCTCAAGAAAAGGAAACTAACCAGGTGCTAACACAAACTAACCCAAGACATACCAAAAATCAAGAAAAAACTGTTTAGAAACATAATTTAAAAAAAAAAAAAAAAAAAAACCAACGGGGTTTGAACCCGGGCCGTCCAGGTGAGACCCAGTTGTCTCTACACCACGAGAGCTCTTGACAGAAATCGATGGCATCACGAAGACATTTGTAATACGAGATGGATCGACCAATAGAAGAGGTCGATTTTTACATAGTGCACTATTTGTGTAAAGGATCTTAAAAGGTCAGTCCTGCCCCTGTCAATTAAAATGTGTATTTATTGTAGTTGCCCCGAACTCGTTAGATGGCGACATGAAAAAATTATGGATTATTTATTATTTTTAATTAATATCAGCTGTTTTTTATGTTTGTTTTTCCAGTTCCCAACCGGAATTGTTCCAATTTTTAAAATGTAAACAATCAACGACATCATTATTATGAACAGTGCCAAAGCAAAATTATTAGCCGTTTCGTTTATTGTTTTTATCTCCGTAGTCTATTTTAGTTATCGCATTTCTTTGTTCCAAAATCTCAAATATGCTGTGGAGAATGATGTGGAAAACTGGCTGAAAGAACTCAAACTAGACAAGTTACTTCCATTGTTTAAAAAAAAGGGTGAGCACTTTAAATAAGATAATTTCCTATAGAAATAAGGCAAGTTTCGTTGTTTTTAAAATATGGTTAATGTTTTTGTTCTGTAGGGTGTGACACAGATCATGGACAGATACAAAAACTAAATAGTATAATTATTAGAATATGCAGCACTTCTTTTAGTCAAGGTGTTTAATCATAGTATGGTGGCCTTTCAGGGCCACTAGTTAGAACTCTGATTAGTCACTTTAATCCTTCGCTCAAATAATCAGGGTCATTCATAGATGTGTGTTAATCAAAACACTCTCTGATTAATTTAATGAGTGATTAAAGTATCTAGTCAAAGTTCAAAGTAGTTACCCTTAGAGCCACTATTTCGAATGTGTCAATGTCAGTATAACATTAATAGATATGCGATATTCAAAACACTGATTAATTTGGCAGTCACTAATTGGAGTTCAAAGTAGTGGCCGTTAGTGTGTGTGACAACATCGAATTTGAATTCTTCATCTTCGGTGGTTTTCAAGAGTAGGTATTGAACTGAATCTTGATCATAGAGGTAGACAAACATTATTTATCCTTTAGATGAATCATGTTTCAAGATTTATCCAACCAGTAAATGTATAAATGTAATTATTTGTTTTTAAAGGATTAATTTTTGGAAATATTGCTGATATAGATTCATATATATCTACTTAACAATGCAAACTACTTAGAGTTCTATATTTGGATTATAAGTAGTTTTCCTATAATTTTGCCAATAAGGATTTATTGTTGTACACCATTGGCAAAGCTGGTAAGCAAAGATAGATAAAATAGGATATATAAAAAGAAACGAAAAAAGTTAACAATCGATATAAAGCATAGATGATAATGTCGACAAAATATGATACAGATACAGATGCACACAATAGTTTCCAAACAAGTGGAAGTCTGAAGGAAGCAAATGCAGCGTTATTTGTCAGTTAGATATTTAACTGTTAGCACATCCTCAATAAATTCTGCAGTAGAATAATACCTTCGCAATCAGCAGCTTCTTTATTTGTCATTTAATTATTTTGGGAGATGATGCTACATTTCTAATATCAAAGGGATACGGGTTGAGGATATTAACACTCTCATAAAAGATTGACTTACATGTTAAAGTAGAGGTAGGTTGGGGAAGACATAAGATACTGTGATCCCTGCTTGGATACTGGGAATTACTCACCATGTGCCTCGATTGGTACTTAAAGATGTTTTAGTTGATGCAGGTATGTCTAGACATGCCGTTGTATCAGAGATCTATTAGGAATTATGAATTAAAACTAGTCACAGCTTGCAATTGGTTTTCTTAATGAATTAAAATGGAATATATATTTTTAATTAATTAGGATAAAATCTGACCTATCAGGGATCAAAATAAAAATTGTCAAGATTTGACATAATAAGTAAACCAATATGGTGTGAAACGGCTTTGGCTCAGAATGTAAATCTGACCAATCAATGATAGTAAGCATAAAATATATTTGCATATATATTATCTAAACCTAAATCTCAATACCCAGTTGTTGAAAGTACTTATTAAGAGTTGTAGCTAATTTTTTAGAATATATTAGGTATACCTAGTTCCCTTATTATATCTTCTACAGGCTAGAGCAAAGCAGTTAACTATTATATTCTTAGGTCTTTTTTGCTCAGTTTTGGAAAATCGGATTTTCTATCATACTGATGAGTTTTAAATGGACGTGGAAGCCCCAGAAAAGTTGTGAAAGTAGGACCTTTTCGGTTCAATTGAAATAAAAAGAGCCTGCTTCCGACATTGGGTATTGTGTCATACTGTATTAAACTTGTCTGTATAAACGGGCAAATATGGCAGAAAAAAAATATGGTGTATTCTGCTTGCCTTGTATCAGTGTTGTAATCAAGACCTACAACAACCCTCACAGGCTCTCCTCTGCATTCCAAAGACTCGTGCTGCTTGTGGCAAGTGACTCCATGTCAAGACAGCATCACAGGCCACCACCGACTGGAAAATATCATGAAAAGTCTGGAGAACGCACGGTTTAGGCAACACCCTTTTTAAGGTTTAAAAAAAACGCCTTTGGACAGACCACTAGCCATGTAGTCTACATGCCTGTCGAATTCGAATCTTAATGTTGGGTCAAGATGTACTCCCAAAAACCGTACCTCCTCAATGTTCTGCTCTATACTCCATCATTGGCATCATTTAAAACCAGTCTATTAGCTACAAACCAAGCCTTCAGTTCATTCACACTAGCATTCATACATTCAGTTAACCTCTCCATGCATACGTCAAACTCTGAAACAGATGTATCGTCGACAAACAACATAACCCTCGATGTCGGAACAGAACTATTTATGGCATTGACATATATTTAAAAAAGAAGAGAATAGTAGAATAGACCAATCCACTAATAAATCCAGGGCGTCTTGGAGAATTGTGAATGACGTACGTGGTAGACGTGGGAACGTTCTTGTCCCTGACACATTGACGGCTGAGTCGCTCAACAGTTTTTATCAGGATATATCTTTGACTCGCACCAAAAACTTGCCGCTATCTGATGCCGATCCGGGATCATACTTAAGCAAGGTTCAGGTTACTGAAACACTTTTTCTTAGGGCAACGGACCCAACTGAAATAAAGGATGCTTTACGCAACATGAAAACCAAGAATTCTTCTGGGTGAGACGGACTGTCATTGAGAGTGTTCATGGTGATGCTACTGTTAACTCTTTCCGCTCTGTCTGAGCAGATAAACTTCTCCTTTTCTTCTGGTTTTTATCCGCACTCGCTCAAGGACCATTGTTCAAGAGAGCGGACCATGATAATCCTTCAAACTTTAGCACTGTAGCTCTGCTACCCACTCTTGGTAAATTGGTGGAGAGATTGGTAAAAACTCGAATAATGGACATAATATTATTCTAAATATTCAACAATTTAGCTTCCAGGCTGGAATGGGAATCAGTGATGCTGTATTTAATTTTCTAGTGTCTCTATATGCAGTTGAATTCCGGAGAGTGTGCAGTGGCAGTTTTCTGTGACTTATCCAAAGCCTTTGATTGTGTGAGTTACAGAATACTGCTGCAAAAACTTGAAATCTATGGTTTCAGAGGAGTTGCACTTAACTGGTTTCGCTCATACTTGTCGAGTAGAACACAAATAGTGCTTTTCGGGAACGGTGAGTCTTGTCGACTACAAATTATGTGGGTGTGCTCCAGGATTCCGTCCTTGGACCAATCTTGTTCCTTATTTATGTCAACGATCTTCCGCAGATCCCGATTAAGGGCAAATTTACTCTATTTGCGGATGATATGACAATACTTTGGCATGGTTCAGGTCCTAATTGGCTAAAGGCTACTATTGGTGAAGACTTAATTCTGGTGAAGTCATGGTGAGAGTCTAACAGGTTGATCTCTCTTCTAGTAGGTACAAGGTGTCTCATCAGTGGCTTAACCCATCCATTTTTAAAATTTTCCAAATTTTAAGTGTATTTCATATTGTGTAACCTAAAATCGATTGTTTTGGAAGTACTGACGATTGAAAATCCACACTTTGGAAGGCCCTAGAATCGAAACTGTTTGACTTTGAGTAAAACGGTTTGTACCTTTCGTAGCTTAGTTTTTAATAAACTATATTCTAAATGTTAACTTCCAATTTAGCCGAAAACCCGAAGTACGAACCTAGATATGAAAGATGCAAGCCTTTTTGTTCTCTTTTTGTTTGTCAAACCGTTTCGATTCTTGGGGTTTCCAATATCCATAAGGTCGATTTGTAGTCGTCAATATTTCGAAAACAATTAAATTTAGGATTAATGAAAACATCCTTAACATTTGATGGCGTCCAAATAACGTTCAATTTTGGTGTGTCAAGTTTTTTTAGAACGTCCTGTAGATATGAGACCTGTCTAAGATGCATACAACTTTTGTTTAATATCTTGCTTCCACACAATATTAGGCCTTCCTGTATGTATTTTAAAAGAGATCCTTTTTTTTTCTTCGCATTAGGGATAGAGCTGCTTAATTGGAACAAGTTGTAATAATTCTGTCAAGACTGATGGAGCTCTCTTGAAAATTAGGAGTGATTCATGAACAGCACGGATCAAAATAATTCAAAAAGGACGCATTCCCAGAAAATTCCCAAAAAATATTAAAATACAATGGAAAAATATATTGCTCCGCTGCTCAATCTGGTTTTAAATTGGCTCCTCGGTCAATTTTTCAAGCTCTTGCTTTACGCTTTTCCATCTCATTTGGCGTATTCTATATTCACTTTCGGCTTCGGCGCTAAATCTATTCAGATTCCCTAGCGTCGCATCGCTTTTTTTACTTCAGATTTCATCATCTCGTCTCGTTTATTGTTGGCCCAGAGGCGTAGACTTCCATAAAAGTGTCATGATTCAGATTCACAAACTTCCAGTTTTTGAATTGAAACTTCTTTAGGCGTGTTTAGTATACTTTTTCCTGGGTAGGAAATGAAACTGAGCCGTCATGTAATGCGTCACGTTCGGCTACTATGGGACGTTAATGATCGGCTGCGAGTGGAAATTTGGACTTTGGCATGTTTTTAGGCAACACATGGAGGTCGCCCATGGTCATTTGTTTCTGGCGATATGTCGATTCGAGCTTCCGTTTCCGAGTTATTACATCACGTGTGCGATTTTTCAAAATAATTAAATCATTTTGTCGAAATTTTCGTGACACGCTCCTTTTGATGGAAATTGAGTCATAGCAAAGAAAAAGTCGTCAGAATGCACGAGCAAATCTCTAGAAATGCTTCTCTGTTTCGAAAATTTCGGGAAAATAGACTTTTGTGGGAAAATGTAAAAACATCAACTTATTTTTTTTCTTGGAAAATTTTTTTTTTTTGTAGAAAAATCAATTATTTGACGAGAATCTAAATCATACACGAAGACACTTTAGACATAATGATGCCTTTCATACAGGGTGCAGCATCCTCTGGACTAGAAGCCGTGAAACTAAGAAAAGCAGTAGCCAATATGGCCACCCTAGTTGGGACCGATACTAAATGCTGTAAAGGGTATATTTCGAGTTTTTAATATAAGATATGTTTAAAATTGTGGAATTTGTGCATTTGCTGTGAACAATATATACAAAGCAGGTAATGTATGTTGTGGATTCGATCTTGGTGGATTTTCTAAACAAACAGAGACTGCACATGTGCAGTATAAATTACCTTAGGGGCTAGTTCTAAAGTGAATTTGAAACTAAAACAAAAACCTTTAGCATTGTATGGATATTTTAATATGTTATTTTACTTGAAAACAACTTAGAGCTCGTAACTACACAAATATAAACATTTAAAGTATTTAATTCTGACGGTGCTAGAATATAGACAATTTCTGTCAGTGCTTGGTATTGACTTCACACAATATCAGAATAACACTTATAAAGACTAAAGAACTGCATAAACAATTGTATTCCTAACAAAGTATACGGTTATAAATACAACCTTGCAGCTAAACACAATTAAATGATTGTTAAAGTTCCTACGGAACCAGTGTGAGCTTGATTATTTGGGATAACGCTGAGTTGAAATATAGAAATATACAAGTAATAAAAGGATAAATATTATCTATATGTCCACAATAAGCTACTATATACAATATATTGACGAGCAACGTTCAACCGTTGAGCAGTTTATCTTCAAACACAGGGAAAGTCACTTAAAAACACTTACTAAGTCTCTCCTTAGCTTCTATATACAATGTACTTCAACTTCTTGCAGTTAAGAATGACTCAAGTTGGAGTGAATTGAAAATATGCAGTAATATGCATAAATAACTTCTCTTGGTAGCGCAATGGCGTCGAGAGTTTATTTTACCTTGCAGAGTAATTTGCACTAGAAAACATCACACTGTATGAGTGTGTAAGAGAAAACTTCAATTTAAAAAGAGAGCATGACAGGGATGCTTTTGTAGAAATACAGTTTTAATACACGCAACAAAATGGATTATAAAACACGCTATGCTGTGAACGCATGGGTAGGCTACACTCCGAGAAATGGAAATATCACTTATGGGAAACTTTATATTATAATTAAGCAGAGAGAATATTGGCACGCTGTTAGTGATTGTGAAATGGTGAGTTTACTCACATGGCCGAGGGAAACAGGAAACGCATACTATAGTGACTTACTTGAGAAAGAATCATGGCCGAGTGCCACGGGGAACGCTGACTATCGCAACTTACTTGGGAGAGAGTCGTGGAACAAGTATTTAAAATGGTGAGGGCGCATCCTTTCTCCCTTGGTGCGTGAGCTTACCTCCACTCCTGAAATATCTCTTCCGTAGAGAAGTTATACAAAAACTTAACATCATCGGCTGTCTAAATTAAAATTATGAATTTTAACACAAACCTGGTCGAAATCGGCTGACTAGTTTTTATAAAATTCGATTATTATAGATCGGAATTTTAGAGACCCTAAATTGACTGTTTCCGGTAATCGCTGTAGGAACCACTGTGATTGGCCGGATGCGTTTCTGCTTGTAGCTGACCGTAGCTTGTGTTTGGAAATAAGTGCATTGTATGGTTCGAAGCAGTTCTGCTTCTAGTTAAACTGATGATGAATAAACGTTGTGACAAGAGATGGCGCTAAGCGTGTCGCCGCGAGTTTTTAAAGGGCATTATTTGAAATGCGATACACAGGAGCGTGGAATATTGATATAATACGAATTTTAATCACTGGATTTAAAAACATGTTCAAATGGTTTTTGAACAATGTATTGTGTAAATGGCAAGGCCATTGCCCTGTGTTCGTGAAAATAGACTCCTAACCCTACTACACTACGCTACACTTCCTAATTATTCTACATTATACAATTAAATACTTATAGTTTATAGTTAGGGACTGATTGCTCTGGTACAATATGTGTTTTCACAAATATATATTATAATTTCAGAGCTGATAATGCCTAGTAATATCTAGAATAGCTGAAACTTTAATATTGACATACTGTCTGACTGAAATAAACAAACAAGCCTTTAAGGATTTATAATAATAATGCCTACTTACCTATTTACTTTGAATGCCTTTTGACCTATGTATTTGTCTGAAGTCAAAAAAGTAACAAAATTAGTTCATATATGAATTAATACCTTTTCCATTGTCAAAGCCTGCTCCCTAGCCGCGACGCCATCTTAGATTGCGATATCAGGCCTTCTAGTTCAAAGGGTGTTGGGTTGAATTTAAACTAGGCGATTTCAGATTTTGACACGACATGTCCCAACATAATATTTTATTACTGGACAACCCATGGATCTGGGCCAACCAAACTTTCATACATTAAAGAAGGGGGTTAGAAGTACAATATACCAAAAAAATAGCATCGATCCGATTGAAACTGCCAAACTGGTGATTTTTTAAGTGAAAGCTATGCCGATCTGAATACTTATATTCACTTTTAAGGCAACGTTTCAATTGGACCATAGCTCAGAGGTAGAGCGTTTGTCTAGCATACGAGAGGTACCGGGATCGATGCTCGGTGCCTTCAAAAGATGTTTATTTAGTTTTTAATATCACTTTGGTCTTTGTTAAAGTTTGTACTTCTGTAATGTGGTCTTAAGCATACACCATATTTTTTTTTAATAAATGCGCTGCGCTATTGGTGGATGGATATTGCTATAGGCAACGGCGCCAAGCAAACAGCATCGGCCGCCACGTGTTGTCCCAATCTTTTGTGTGGAGCACTCTTGTTCCCTCTTAACTTAAGACCAAGACATTTTATTTTTAAAAAGAGATGTAAATCTACTTAAATCCCTTTTGATGTCAGTTATAGATACACCGGCACCGGAGTACCGGAGTAAAAACAGGACATGTATTTTCAAGTAGCTATCGTTTTGGCACTTGTCATCAAGATATTACTGTTTTATATTGATTTCCTATCTACTCTGGAATGTTTCACGATTGCGTGTAATTTTATTGATTAATTTTGATTAACGACCCATACGCACGTAGCCCTTGAAGAGAATAATATAGCGGACCAGTTTGGCCTATAAACCTTCTTGCAGATTAGTGTTTAGTTAAAATTTATATCCAGAAAAATGTGTTAGTCTTTAGCCAGTAATGGGCCCTATTAGTCGACCACCCCAAATGTGGCTTCTGTTTCGTCCTGCAACGTGGGGATGCTTTGACGTCACTGCGCCGAGTGCCGCGTAAACCGACGGTGTCAAGCCCGGGGCTACAGGACAGCATATCGAAACAGTGTGCCAGGCTGGCTGCAGTAGTTTGTGGCACGGCCTCCCTACGAACGGGAAACGCGAACCACGCGAGCGCTCGCTCCGGGTTTCGCGGGAAAGTTTTCAAAATCGCGCTCTAGTTTCAACTCTACCCCCTTCTGCTCCTTAATGTCCCATATCCAAATTTAATTTTGCAATTTTTTCTTGATCGAATTGATAGGTTTGTATCTTTGTCAGGAGAAGAGGAAAATATAAATACAACAATATATTACTATTATGTCTATATCATAATATAGTTTACTAAATCATGTACGATCAAAATTATTACTCAAATTAAAGTACGTTTAGCTTGGGTTACGTTAAAACAATTATTTTTATATTATTGGGTTTTGTCTTATTGTACTACAGAGAGGTAAGGATCAAGTGGGATAAAGTCTGGAAATCGCGGGGGGCGACCTTCAAGCAATTGGTTAGATTTGCAATCTTATAGACATCATTAACTTCGGTACGATACCATGACATATTTTTGCAACAGTTCTTAAAAATGTTCAATTAGCCAATTTTAATTTTCGTCAGAAGGCAAAATTGATTATTTAAAACCAAAAGTGCTTTCTGAGGGCCAACACGTCAAATCCTTCGGGCTTTGCTCTGCTGTATCGTTAGGATTAAGATCTTGAAGCATAATTAATCTAAAAATATTAAGGTATATATTAAAATATTGATCAAATTGAGGTTTTAAGAGGTAGTACCGAAATGTCAACCTTGTCACTGAACAGATCGGCTTCAACTCTGTGCTCTCATACTTGTAATAAAACACTCGAGGCGAATTAACCTGTATATTATTAGGTCCAATTATTTTCAGGTAATATTTCATCTTCAAAATAAAAATGTTTTCTTTCGCAAGTTGCGTAAAACATTAAAATATAATTGGCCAGTCATGTTTGTACCCCGTATTAACCAAATTTCAAAAATAAATAAACCATAATTTTGCACAATTTTGCGCACCGTAGATAAAATTTTGCACATCCACGCAAGGCAAACTACAGCGGTTTTTTAAACTGGGGACAAACTTGACCGTTCCCCCCTGTCTTACAAAATTAAAAAAAACTATACACTCGGTTCGGCTAATTTTGCAAACACTCTTCTGGAGAAAGATATGAGATATCAAAAATTTGCATTTTTCCACTGTTTGTTCTGAAAATTTTGTAAGCTACTATAATCAACTAATTTAGCACACCTATTTCCAATGTTTGCACAATCTTCTGGGGGAAATTATGAGGTCTTGAAAATATAAATTGCATCCCCCCCCCCCCCCACGTTTCCCCAATATTTAAAAAAAGTTGATGCTGTTCGCTTGGGTAGTTTTTAACAAGAAGTATGTATATTATGAATTATTTCCCTTCTCCTTATATTTTTATAAAATTTAAATAAATATAAAACTTAAAATCTGACGACATACATACACTCAACTTTTTATGGCATTTTAATTTTTAGTAATTAAATTATCAAATGAAGTTTAAGTTTTTATGTGCAAAGAAAAAACAATAGATATACCTACTATTGATTTTTACGAAATATGCCATTTTGATCCTTCCTATTTTATACTTTCTCCCCAGAATAATCAAATAGGGTTTAACATTTTTACTACTTTTAAAATTATTTAACATTTTTAATCTGCATTGATTCTTTCAACGGCTCACCGTCGCGTTATAACACACCCTGTATTTAGTTTATATTTAACTAGTGTAATATTGTTTACTATTTTTACATGATCACGCATAGTTTATCACCTCTTGAAAATTCAAAATCGATATAAACGCCCAGCACTATCTGCTAAGATCGGAAAACAATAGACATCTATTGGCGTCTAGGTACGCCAATTATGAGCCTTCACGCGTGCGTACGTGCTAATTCATATATTTTTCAAAGTTATTTTTTCTTGATTTTGGGCATTGCCTTGGGTTAATTTTGTTTGGTTACGCCTCCGGAGCGAGCGGAGGGCCAGCGTGAAGTGAAATATTAGAACAACAATGGGTTGCTGCCAAATGCGCAGGCGAAACCAATAATCCATTTAAGACATGAGCGGCTAATAGCAGCCCTCATAGTCCCTGGAATACGCTGTTGCCAAATTTATTCTAGTTTTGCATTCGCGCCATGTCTTCGTGATGCAATCGGTTTGTTGCAAGAACCCTCGTGGTGGAGGGGTCTATGGTTAGGTCTCAATCCGGCGGCCCGGGTTCAAATCCCGTTCCTTTTTTTATTTATTTTTTTGTTTTTTTCTTGATTTTGGGTATATCTTGGGTTAGTTTTGGTTAGCAGTTGGTTAGTTTCCTTTTGTTGAGCGAGCGAAGCGAGCGGAGGGCCATGCGAAAAGGGAAATATTAGAATAAGTTTGGCAACAGCGTATTCCAGGGGCTATGAAGGCTGCTATTAGCCGCTTCTTTTAAGACAAGATATCTAACCTCAAATTAATTTTCACATTTCACAAAAAAGCTAAATTTTATCTTTTGAAATGAATAAAAAAAAAGTTATTATTTTGTTACCTTATTTAATTTTGTTATACATGAAATGCAACAACCACTAAACATTCGTTGATGGGTATAAGCGGGTACCCCCTGTTATAAGCTACAGTATGACAAGCGTCTAGCGCTCCTACTAACTTTTCGATGCGAAACCCGTCGACATGCGTAAGGGTGGAATGTATCTGAATTATCCATTACGGTCTAGCGAAATGCTTCCAACTGCTCGGTGGTGTAGTAGTTAGACGTTCTGCTTGTCATTTGTACGCCGCGGGTTCGATTCCCGCCGGTCGCAACGCATGTTTTATTTACTTTTTTAAGGTTATGTTTGCTTTTTATTAACTTTTTTTTTCCTTAATTTTGGGCAAGCCTTAGGTTAGTTCTTGTTGGTTGCGCCCCCGTAGCGAGGGAAGCGAGCGGAGGGCTATGCAAATCCATACAAAAATTATGTGCATCACCTTTATAAGCACACAACTGAAGTGAAACTTCTGAAAGAGATATTATGAATTGAGTTTTTATTTTTGTTTAAGCTATTTTTCTCAACGTTTGCCCTCGGTTTCGACACTTTTAAAGTTTTTTTTCCTTTTTTTTTCAAGTTTTTTCGCCGAAAACCGCGTTTCTTTAACTTTTTTATTAATTTGTTTTTTATTTTTTCGTTTTATAATACTATTATTAACTTTCCGAACAATTTTCTCTTTTTTTTTTCTTAGTTGGGTTTATAATACTTTTATTAACTTTCCGAACATCTTTTGTTTATTTTTTATTATTTTTTTTTCTTATTTCGTTTTATAATACTTTTATTAACTTTCCGAACATTTTTTTACGTTTTTTTTATTTCAATTTTTCGCATTTTTGGAATACCGTCAATTCCATTGAATAGTGAAAATTTACGGGATTGATAAATTTGCATTTTTTTCTTCCCATTTTTGCCATCCCCGACCCCGTAGCTGAACTCCTTCGCTTTTTTTCGTCTAAAACCGCGTTTCTCTAACTTTTATCTTTTTTTTTTCTTATTTCGTTTTATAATACTTTTATTAACTTTTCGAACAACTTTGTACGTTTTTTTAAATTTATTCCCATTCTGAAAAATGTTGTGTATCCAGGGAGGTAGGGGGTGGGGTTATAATTCCCCCACTGATGGTCTCGAAATGCGGGTTCATCGCTTGTTAGATTTTCGATCCGAGGCTCCGTTGCAGAGATATCGACAACAAACGTTTTTTTCCCAAATTCCCGTCTTAAATTAGAGCCCCGGTCCCCCCATGTGGAAAAAGGTAGCCCCCCATGAGGAGGCGCACCTACCATAAAAATTTCGACCCCGTAGCTCTTCCAATTCTCCCGAAATTCATTATTTTAGTTTTTCCTTCTCCCCCCTCTCATGGCCGAACGGGGGGCTTCAGTTTTCGTTCAGGATCCTCATTTTACCCCCGCTACATGTCCTGAAAATTTCAACTCTCGAGCTATACTGGAACGTGCTTAATTAAAGGGGCGTTGCACTTTGATAAGCATTGCACTTTTATAAGCGTTTCACTTTGATAGGCGTTTCATTTTTTCTGAATTTACCCTAGCTAAAGAAGTTTCACTTCAATAATAGCTATTCTTGTTTCGCCATTACGCATGCACGGCTTTCGCATCGAAAAGTAAGTAGGAGCGCTGGACGCTTGTATCTAGGTGTACCGATTGCGAAAATTCGCGCATGTGTAATATGATTCCTATGAAGTGTTGACTATTATTTCACTTCACGCATGGCCCTCCGCTCGCTACGGGGGCGCAACCAATCAAAACTAATCCAACGCATGCCCAAAATGAAGAAAAAAAACTTTTTACAAACATAACCTTAAAAAAACAAGTTTCGTCGCTGACGGGAATGGAATCCATCCTGCCGCGCCGCCCAGACTTGTGTCTGCCACCGTATATCACAAACACCATCTAATCACTGGACCACCAGGCTCACTACAAGCAATTTGCCGAAAATGAAACACCTTTTGTTGCCAGATGTGTGTCAAACTGTCAAAACCTGAGCATGCGCGAATTTTTGCAATCGGTGTACCTATCCGCTTCTAGCAGTAAGCAGCAGTGCTGCCAAACGTGTCACAAAAAATTACGTGCAAGATTATTTTAACAATAATCTTCCTGGCAATTCCTTGCAAAATTAATTTTTAGAAAATAGCTACCATATTTTGCCTAACTTCGTTAGGACGGCTTTTGTATTCTTCTTATTACATACTTTTATTGTTAGGAATCAATATAAACTCACGTTTTTTGTAACTCAGAACAAGGATATCCCTGATCAGTAGTGATCACTGAGTATATTGGCATCCTTTTCTGTGACATGCTATTGAAATATTTTAGAAATACATTCAGGGACCAGGGTGCCAATGGAATATGGGCAGAGTACAGAGTATAGGGATGATTGTATTTTAGACATGGGGCATCTAGTCGATTTTCATAGGTACTTGCACCGTCGACTATAGTAAATTTCTATAATTTAATTTTCGACTTTAATATATAAATATGATTTTTTTAATTGCTGCGTATTCCTGGCATGATAACATTCCTGACAAAATTACCGGCATTGCTAATCATTCCTGGCAAATACCAGTAATTACTAGCAATTAGTTGGACTTAGTGCAATACCGACAGGAGTCATTGCATAGTATCACCAATTTTTTTCAATTTTCTGACAACTTCATAACTTTCCCTAGAAGAGTGAACAAAATTTGAAAATAGGCTAGCGAAATTGTGCAAAATTAGCCGAATAGAGGGGCATCAAATTTGTTTAACTTTTTAAGGGGGGGGGGGGGGGGGTCAAGTTTCCCCCCCGTTTAAACAACAGCTCTAGTTTTCCTTGTATGGGTGCGCAAAATTTTATTTACGGTGTGGAAAATTATGGTTTATTTATTTTTGAAATATGTTTAATACGGGGGGACAAACTTGACAGACCCAAATACAATCATCAAAATATCTGAATATACAGTATGGTCAATTAAGTCTGCAACATATGGAAAACTATTTTCTTATTGATTTCTCAGAAAATATTACTCTTGATAAAAGTTGGCGCATGAAGAGAAACTAACACAGGCAATGTTAAATCTGAGGTATTGTGTACAGGGTGCGTAAAATGTATGATAATGTGCTATTGGAAACTATTTTATTATTGATTTCTCAGAAAATATTACTCTTGATTAAAGTTGGCGCATGAAGAGAAACTAACACAGGCAATGATAAATCTGAGGTATTGGGTACAGGGTGCGTAAAATGTATGATAATGTGCTATGGGAAACTATTTTATTATTGATTTCTCAGAAACTTTCACTCTTGATAAAAGTTCGCGCATGAAGAGAAACTAACACAGGCAATGTTAAATCTGAGGTATTGGGTACAGGGTGCACAAAATGTATGATAATGTGCCTGTATAAAATGGAAATGTTTGGCAATTGACAATTTAGAGACGGCCACCCAAACTTAATAGACTTTCCCATACGAGTTGTAGTTTCTGAGAAAATCTAAGTTAAAAATGCAAAATATCCGGGTTTTTTTTTCATCTTTTGGCGGTAAATGTCTCAGAAACTACAACTCTTCTTCTTCTTGTTTTTTTTTCTTCCAGAAGACTTTAAGGTCTGTTAACTGCGAAGGCTGCCTTAGTTGGGTTGATGATTATCCTGTGAGACAGAGTTCCAGCTGTCTTTCCATCTTTTAGGTGATCTTCCCAATGGTCGTCGGCCTGCTGGTTTTCCGTTCTTAGCGATGCGTGCCAGTCTGTTTTGTTCCATTCTATCTACATGGTCACACCAATATCTCCTTCTTTTCCTTCCCCATCTGACTATGTCCTCCACCTTGCATGCTGTCCTTATATCGCTGCTTCTGACTCTATCCATAAGTGTCTTTCCTCCGATGGTCCTTAATGTTGTCATTTTTGCTGTTCTTAGTATGCTTTGCCTTATTTGTGTCAGCTCGAGTCTCGATACCATATGTCAGCACTGGTCTTAACGCAGGATTTGTAAATCCGCACCTTGCTGTCAGTGCGCATATGATTGTTCTTCCAGATGATGTCCCTTAAACAACCCGATATTACTGAGGCTTTGTTGACTTGTGATTTGATATCGTTTATTGGGTTGTTGCTACTTGATGTGTCCGCTCCCAAGTAACAGAAACTCATTACCTGTTCAATAGACTTATTGTCTATTACAATTTTGCATCGTACCGGTTCCTTGGAGAAGGTCATGCATTTTGTTTTATCAATGGAGATTGCCATGTTATATTTTCCACTTATCTGATAGAACTTATGTGTTTGCCTCTGTAGGTCGTATTCCGTTTTTGCCAGGATTACTGCATCATTCAGTCTGTATCCTTTGTTCATTGTTGTCACTTCATGCATAATCTCGTCTATGACGAGGTTAAAAGGGAATGGGCTGAGATTATCCCCTTGTCTTAGTCCTGTTAGTGTTGGTATGTCTTTTGTTGTTTGATGTTCCACTTTTATTCTTGTTGTGTTACCTGTGTTTAAATTTCTTTCTAATAATGTTTATGATTGATGGTGAGATTTGTTTCTTTTTCAGTATGTCCAGTATATCTGGCAGCTGTACTCTGTCGAACGCCTTTGTTAAGTCACTAAGGCATACGTAAGCAGGGTAGCTGAATTCAATAGCCTTCTTCTTTACCTGTCGTACGATAAACAGGACATCAGTTGTTGATCTGTTCTTGCGGAATCCTTGTTATTCATCTTTATTTTCTATGGTGTTTTCAAGGATGCTTTTGACAATACTATTTCATGATGGTACAGAGCAGGGTTATTCCGCTGTAGTTCTCCGGGTCGGTTTTTTGTCCTTTTTTGAAGATTGGTATAGTGATGCTTTTGTGCCATTCCGTTGGTATGCTTGACGTGGTTATTATTTTGTCGAAACTACAACTACAAAAAGTTTATTGAGATTTTCTACTCATATTATTGTGGCCTTCTGAAATTTGCGATTCCCAACAATTTTTGTTTGTACTTACCAACTTTTATCATGAGTGAAATTTTCTGAGAAATCAATAATAAAATGCAGACTTAATTGATCACACTGTATAATGCAGTATTCGAGGCCCATTTTATTGGTAACGAAAATTCATATCGGCGATCCGACTTAATCGTTACCTAAATTTTACGAAACATATTTTATTTTAATCTCCCTCATATTTGTAATAAACCACTCACCGCGAATTACCCTGTATATTATTAAGTGCAGTCCTTTTTCAGGTAATATTTCATCTTCAGAATAAATATTTTCTTCTTTGGCACGCCGCGTAAAACATATTAAAATACAATCATCAATCTATCCGAATATATAGCAGGAATGATTGATCAGTATTCGAGGTCCATTTTATCGGCAATGAAAATTCATATTTCGTTTTGCCTGCGATCCGACTTAATCGATGAGCCTAATGGATCACTTAACTTGCGATTGATTGCGGAGAATATTAATTTTCTTTCAAAACTCTATACCATATATTAGGGTCAGGTTTGCTTCGTCATATCATCATTGATCGATGAATATCTGGAAACTACTACAATTTTCGTTTGTGCTATTTTCGACGTTTTTGTGCTTGCGACTAATTTTGGTGTAATTATTGTCTTATACCTCTGATTGGCTGATAGCAACACTATGAGCAGTTAGGTTGTTCTATATTTAAAGAAAATCACTTAGCCTTAGCCAGAGGCACTATTTTCGTTTTTGTTTGATGTTCTTCCTCTCCTCTTTTAGTTTGACTCGCTCAAGCTTTTCTCTTGCTTTTTCTATCTTTTTCTTCCTGTATTTTTTGAAAAACCGCTGGCACTTATAACAAAAGGCAGGCATTTTCATCGCTATTGGTCATTTCACATCAAACCAACCAAAATAAAAGGAGGTTTGGCAGATCACCTCACCGATTTTGATAATTTTTGGTACAGTTGTTCTACCCGCTGCCGCCTGATCAGTGCACAAGTCAGAAACAAAAGCGGAGCTCCGTGGTGGAACAAACAACTAGAACACCTTAGAAAAATGGCTAGAGATGCTTTCAACAAAGCAAAAAGAACAGGAAACTGGGAACCATATAATCAACCAACACCAGAAAACTTTTAAAAAACATGTCAGGAGAAAAAGAAGGGAAGCATGGAGAAATTTCTGCACCGAAATAGCTTCCACAAAAGAGGCAGCTAGAATAGGTAAGGTGTTCTCTAAAGATCCCAGCCAACAACCTGGAAGTCTCAGGAAAGCGGATGGAAGTTATACTTCCTCTCAAGAAGAGGCTGCCAAACTTTTGCTGGAAACACATTTTCCCAACTGTAACATCCAAGAAGTGACATGGCCAGAGAACAACCAATACATCCCAACCGAAGACGATTGGAAATTATCGAACAAGGTCATTTACTAAAGATAAGCTACTGTGAGCTATCAAATCATCCAAGCCCTTTAAGTCTTCGGGACCGGACGGAATTGTTCCAGCTCTACTTCAATGGGGAATCAGGGCTCTGGGTGATCATTTAGAAATGCTATTTAAAGCTTGCCTGGCCCACAAATAGGTACCCAAAGCATGGAGAAATATAAGAGTTACCTTTAGACCCAAATCAGGAAAAAAGGACTACTCTGACCGATCAGCCTAACCTCATTTTTATGAAAACGCTAGAAAGGCTGTGTGATAGATACATTAGAGGAGATATCCTACCATACCATGATATCCATCCAAACCAACAAGCATATCAGGTTGGAAAATCTACAGAAACAGCACTTCACTGCGTTGTTCAAGCAATTGAAGAAGCCTTGCACCGAAAAGAATGCGCTCTCGAAGCGTTTCTCGATATTGATAGAGCTTTTGATAAGGCTACTTTTCACAGCGTAAATACGACACTAACAAACCATAGAGTCTACCCATGAGGAGCTGGATCGCCAATATGCTGAAACTTGGAGCAGTAAACCTATCTATAGGTAACAAAACTGTCACAGCACTCGTATACGAGTGCTGTGACACTCCCCGTTGCTCTTGAATGTGATCGTAAACAACCTCATACAAAACCTGAACAAAGCCGGACTCTTTGTGATCGGATACGCTGATAACATAACAATCATTGTTGTGGGCAAGTTCAAAGGGGTTCTGTCAGAGGTAATGAACAGAGCTTTCAAAATAGTAGAGAAATGGTGCAACGAAAACTCACTTTCGGTCAATCCCAACAAAACAGAACTTGTGCTATTTACAAGAAGGAGGAAATTGAAATTCAATCCATCCTCTTTGTTCGGGGTACAACTCAAGCTATCAAAAGAAGTAAAATATCTAGGAATCATCCTAGACAAGGAGCTTAACAGGCAGCGCCATGTAGATCTTAAGTATGAGAAAGCTGTCCGAGCCTTTTACCAGGGTAGGAGAGCGATAGGGTCGACATGGGGACTGTTACCTAAAATCACATACTGGATATACACAGCTGTCATCAGGCCTATGTTTGCATATGGCGCACTAGTTTGGTGGACCACGATCAGGAAAATGTCCCGCCTCCAAAATTTAGCATGCACAGCTATCACTGGAGCAATGAAAACTACTCCCACCAAGGCAGTGGAAGTACTTTTAAACATGTATCCGTTAGATAATTTCGTGAGAAATGAAGCACAGGTAACAGCAGTACGCTTCTCCACGGGTACGTGGAGGGGAAAAAGCTGGGGACCTCGACACGCAACAGCTCTAAGCGAGGCATACCACATACAACCAGCTATGAGAGTGAGCACAGACCAAAAAAATAAAAATATATATATTTTTTTAAATTTAAAAAATATGTATTTTTTGAAACACCTATATCGAATGGTACCTCATTCCAAAAGGTATTTTCAAGACATTTTAAATGAGATATAACTCGCTGCTCTAGTGTAAGTAGTTCTTAAGATATCTCGATTTTTCTTAGTATATGTTTAGGAAAAATGGTCACTTTATTTGTTTTCAAAAATCAATAAAAAAACTACTTGTCAGAAAAATTTGAAATTTGGGATTTTTCAGCTACTAGATGGGTAGAATGACTGTACCAAGAATTATCAAAATCGGATAGGTCACCTGCCAAACTTCTGGTTGATTTGAGATGAAAGTAAAATATTTTTATTGTTATTATCAGTAGTAAGGTACTCTTCAGTACGATCCTTATTTGAAGGTAAAATATTTTCATCGTTATAATCAGCAGTAAGTTCCTCTTCATTAAACTCTGCATTTGAACATAAAACATTTTCATCGTTATGATCAGCAGTAAGTTCCTCTTCAGTATATTCTGCATTTTCCCGAATCCATCAATGATAATTATAAAATTTAATCTCAAAGTGTGAAATATCCAGGCCTGTTTTCTTGAAAGTTCATCGTTATAATCAGCAGTAGGTTCCTCCTCAGTATATCCTGCATTTTAAGGTAAAATATTTTCATCAATATAATTAACAGAATGTTGGAATCATTGTATTCTAATTCTGACTGATCTTCAGGTGAAATTTCTTTATATATTTTTAAAAGTGTTTCAAAGTTTTCCCCACACTCTTGTGGCTTGTATTATTGTAGTTCCCTTTCAATTTTCCTGGCCCAACAATCTCACATAAATTTTTGTTGAGACCTGAATGTTGATTTGCTGAAATCCATGCTGTTGCAATTTCAGGGAAACAAACCTCATGCTCCAAAATGTAGGCGGTTTTATGTTTCCAATTGTATTTTGTAAAATAGGAGCAAATTGTTGTTTACCTAACTGTACCAATGGGTTTCGTCTCCTCCAATCCAACACTGCTTGTTTCCACTTTGCTTTTAAAAGCTTAAAAGCCAAAGCACCTCTTGCTGAAAATGTGAACATCACTGTCCCTTGATCAACTTCATAGACAGACATTCTTTGCTCCTCTGGGAGCCAAAACTTTATCTTCTTTAGGGTGTCATTCCAGTTTAAAATTCTGGATGGATCTTGCAAAATATTAAAATATTATTTTTCCTTTCGGATATGCTTCCACGTCATTAACTAGTTGTTGGAAAATTCCCAAGCCTTTAATTTGGCTACCAAATTTCCATTTATATGATTAACCTACCAGAGCATATAACCATTGTTAAGCCCTTGAGCTTATAAAAACAGATAAGGCCCTTGTAATTTATCAAACGTCTCTTGCCTGTGTCATTGTAATTACTAAGCACGCACACTGCCGGGTTTCGGGAGGCTAACAAGAAATTCGGGAATTCGTTCGTAACATGTTTTGTTTACTATAACGAGGATTATTAATTCAGAGCGAACTTTCTGGAGATAATTTGATACTCTACCCTTGACCTAAAAGTCCAAAAGAAACTATTTGTATTGGAAGTCTTGGACGACGGACGCCCTCTTATCTTATCTTATATGTGTCCAATCAAATTATATTAACGTTCAGCGATATTAATCTGACACATTTAGAATTAGAGTATCTGGTACAAGCATCCCAATATAACATCCGTTCGTCTATAACATATCGAAGCTCTTATCATGTAGAATGCCTTAATAAGCTCTCGTCACAATAGTTTGCTAAAACATGTCCAGCATGTTCGAGGAAGAGAATGAAATATGCTCAATTGGGATGACCATGCAGCCATCGAACAGTGTATCCTCTGGTAAGTAAATAAATGATCATAGAAGTTCATCGACGTTCTTGAGTGATAAATAGTTATTTTTGTCATACGCTCCCAAAAATAGCTATTTTACGGACTCATTTGAGTCCGTAAAATGCTTCTTTTTAGGCCCTAAAAGTCGTCATGGCAACTTTAACGGACTATTCCAAAATTCCTGAATATGTCTAAATGTGAAATTTCGAATGACATGACAAAATTGTCAAATAGTTGCTACGATATCAAATTCTAAATTAACTTTGTCGTACATTATGATTTCAAAAATGATGGTAAATTTGCAAATTTAGGCGTTCTGAAGAATTGCAAAAAGCTTATAAATAAAAATTAAATTTTGGGAGCATATGACAAAAAATAGTGTTTGTCACACGTACCTAAATGAAGTTTTTCAGGACTCATCTGCTATTCCGGACTCGGCTAACGCCTCGTCCGGAAACAGCAATGATTCGTCCTGAAAAACTCAATTTTAGGTACTTGTAACAAAAATAACTATTTTGTTACAAGTACCTAAAATGGAGTTTTTCACGACGAATCATTGCTGTTTCCGGACGAGGTATTAGCCGAGTCCGGAATAGCAGATGAGTCCTAGCTATGGAAGATGTAACTGCACAAGACGAGACCATGCAGAAACTCAATATATCTTTATACTGGCTATAGCTCAGCCACAATCGTCCCCCCCCCCTCCCTCCCCCTTCCTCTTACCGTAAAATGACTAATGAAAGCAATAAGTGATGGCAATGAATATCTATGTATATCAGAATATAATAGCAGTCCGAAAGCATCTGTACGATCTCCATCAGAAACGCTGATGGGACGCAATCTCGGCAGCAAAAATATATACTTTTATCTGAAAGTGAGTCTACTCATAAGGAGCGTTTAAGGCAGCAACTCAAAATGAAGAAATTTAATAATTGTCGACATGCAAAGCAACTCGAAGAATTTCAGCTGAATGAAAGAATATTTGTTCAAGAAACTCACAGAAATTGGAAGCCTGCATTCATTTTGAGGAGTGTTTAAAATATACAAAGTTTGCTTACGTTCAGCTAATCATTCTGTTTATTTTGACGACGAAGATGATAAATCTAAAGCTATGCCTGAAGATCTCATCTCAGGGAAAACGGAGTTGTTGTAGGGCAGATAGAAAGAACTGAACAAAATGGGTCCAAATGAGATGGAACAGCAGCAGTAAGAAAACCAAAGAAGTACTATGATTAACCCTCAAGGAGGACATATTATGTAATGATGTTAGTTATTGTTAAATTGTGATTGTCAACTAGCACTTGCCATACAGGATGGTAGAACCTTAGGTCCATTAAGTTGGTAATAGTGAGCTCTATTGCAGAGTGTCGATATATTTCAGGAAAGGGAGTCGAATAGATAAATATTTTCTCAAATATTACCTGTTAATAAAGGTGGAAGTGTCTTGAGGGAGCGCAATACACATGAAATAAGGCAATATGATGATATTGCTTGATAAAGTAAGAGGTTGTAGCGTTCCTCGTAAATCTCCAGGGAGTGAACACTGAATGTTGCTGCTTTCTAGATAAATGGGACGAATCAGCAAGGCCCAACCGCTGCACCGCTAAAAAGATCATTTCACAACCAGTTTTGGTCAGAGCAAAGCGCAATATTTTACTTCATCTTCACGCCAAGTTTAGCTTAGTTATGTGAGGGAAAAGTATCCTCTCTGCTCGATGCTAAAATCGAATCAAAAAATCAGATAAATTCCAAATGATCAATAGAAAATTGCAAAATGAATTAATATAAGCATAAGACCATGGATTAATGAATCTTAAACGCCTTTTATGTCCGCTTCTCCTCACCAAAACTTTCCTTTTTGATATGTTATTTGTATATACTGCCTGCTTTATTTAAGGAAATACTTTTTTGAAGATCATGTGTAGGCTATTTTATGAATGTAGAAATATTTATCGACAGGCAACTAAAGCTGCCAAACAGAGCTATTATAGAGATAGAATCTTAAATGCAAGCAATAAATAGAAATAATCTTGTAAGTGAACGCCGAGAGAGCATTAATGTTGACTTTAATGATCCCAAATTATTTCCTGATGAACTAGCTGATGTTCCATAGCTGCTGAGGCTGAGATGTCCAGTCAGATTGTCAATAAGCCCAATTACAAGGTATTCTTGCGACGTGCTGGGGATTTGGAATCAATTTTCTTGAACCAACAGACCCAGAGGAACTTGGATACACATTTTCTTAAATTAAAAAAATGCATCTGGATGGGATGGAATGGCAGTGAAGATAATTTGTAAACTTCCTGATAGTGCATTGAAAGTTTTGTTGGGAGTTCTTAATAATTAGGCTCTTGCTTCCGGCACAATTTGTTCATGTTTAAAGAGGGCTATGGTTGTACCACTATTTTTGTCGAAAATTCTGGATAAATTGGCCAAAAGCCGGATGATGACCTTTCTGGACAGGTACAAAATACTAATTTGGCTTTTAATCTTCCAGGTCTACAAGTGATGCATTCTTCTCAATCTTAGAATATCTTTATATAAAAATTAATGAGAAGGAATTAGTCACAGTAGTTTTTTTGTGACTTATCAAAAGCATTCGACTGCTTTAATCATGATATAGTGCTTTATAAATTGGAAAAGTATGGGCTTAGGAGAAACACTTTGGAATGGTTCAGGTCATATTTAACGGACATAGGACAGAGCGTTTCATCTGTGGGTTGCATCTTATTTTTATTATATATTAATGGCTTGGCTGCTTTGGACATAGGGGGCAAGTTTACTCTTTTTGCTGATGATGCTACAGTCTTGGGGCACAGTAAGTTTGAGGGTCACATAAGTAAATTGCTTGGAGTAATTACAAATGGGTTAGATGCCTCAATTAGAAGAAATGCATATACATATAGCTGATGAGCTAGCCTACCTTCAACAAATAAAAAAACTATATGATTTGCTATGGGTCGTATACATTCGATTAGGCCCAGTGTAAATGTAGTGCAGTAAATGAAAATTAGACGGTCGATTGCTTGTGGCAGTTAGCATTCATTATTCAGTGGTAATGGAAAATCGATAAAGAATACAGCTGAAATTACTATGGATTTTAGACCTATTACCGCCCGTTATGGACAATGTAATCAAATTTGCATTATATCAGCGACGGCTCGTCGATGATACGCCCAACATTTCCTCTTTTTTTCAAATAAAATTTTTAGTAATAAACCGGCACTGTTGAAGATGGATGGAGAGGCTTTATGAACTGTAAATAGCTCGTATTTTAGAGATTTACATTAGCATTTTTAATACAGCCTTCTTATTATTGCGTCCTCTTCTTCCGAAGGATGAGGGATGAGAATCCAAATGAAGTCTTGGAAACTGCAGCGCGAAAAATGTCTGTAGTTGAGCGGTCAAACCATCTTTAGCAATGAGTTTTGGCCCCTTCTCACTGATGACTTTCCTTGCACTTTATGAGTCTGTACAGCTGGTATCTTTCATCTTTCAGCACATGGCTCAGATACTTTGATGGTATTCAGTAATTCTTTTTTTTGCGCATCCTCTGCACCCATGAAATCTACAGCATCCGCCTGTATATGTACATTTCGAAGGACCTCGCCTCCAACTTTCACAACCATAAAGCAAGACCCAATCATCCGAATTTTAAGCTTATTCATGCCTACGAATCCTTGAGATTGTTTCCTTTTTCGGGTCAGATTGACTATTGATGTTAGCTCCTAGAAATTTCATTGATGTGACTTGTTCAATTATTTGTCCTTTATCAGTCCATTTATGTTTTGTAATTCTTATTCATCATTTGCTCTTTTAACGGTATCGTCAACGGTGTCGTTTATTATAGTTTCGTTGCTCTTAATTGCGCCTTTTAACTCCATCCAGGGCCTCTTTAAGTTTGGATTAGGATAAGGATCATGAAACATAGCAAAAAACAGCAAAAAAACAGTGAAAACAGCAAAAAACGACTAGAGTGCGAGCTGAGTAGGAGGATAATGGTTTCAAACAGGTAGGGAGACTAGGGTTCACTAGGATTGAGCTGGTACCTGTGTACTATACGTACTACTAAACGCTATTAGATTTCTTGGGTATGTAAGATATAAATAGATTCATTAAATAAGATGTTTTCCTAAGGAATATAATATATAGAAAAATCTGTAATACAATTCATTCATTTTGGGCAGCAATTACTTTATTGCAAAAATAGCAATTCGTTTGACTGTCGGGTGGGCCATCAAAGTGCGTTCTAATTAATGAAACATGGTAATTTGATTTGGAGCTGAAAATTTGTTTTAAATATTATTCCAGAGTTCAAAGGAAGTTGCGTGTTTTAATAAATATTCCGACGGAAGTATTTTCAATTCTTCCCTTGTAACTTCAGATAACGGCTTTTCCCCATGCATAGATTTGATGAAGGACCGCAGTACACATTTCTATTTTCAGTAAAACTCTTATTACAATCACTGCATTCACCTTTTTAGAAGTTACTCTGACAAGATACAGCTTAATACTAATCGTTGAGATCGATCGTGTGACTGTTTTTATTCGTTGGAAAGTAGGTGGGGCTAAGAGTGGGAAGTGGGCGGAGTCAAAATCGATAAGAATAGTCAAGTGGAAAACAGGTCAAGTCAAATTGGTATGAGTATGAGGTTAGGTGGGAATAAAGTCATGAAGTTAAGTAGGGGAATACTGGTTTGAATTCAGGTAGGGTGACTAGGGATAGCTGGGATTGGTCTAGAACATACCGTTACTACCTACTAGCACTAGCTATGAGTATAGATTAAGACACAATCCTGTCGAACACCTTTTTTGTGCAGTTGCTTGTTCTGCATTAAGTACTGATTATGCGCAAATCCTGCTCGTCGACTCCGGTGGCTCTTAAAATTTCGATAATCTTTTGGTGATTAACGGAATCGAACGCTTTTCGATAATCGATGAAACATGCATACGTCCATGTCTCTACATCTTTGTGTCAGTACATTTAGAGAGAAGTGAGCTTCGCGTGTGCCCAATCCATTTCGAAATCCAATCTGAGTGTTGTTCTTTTGGTGTTTGCATTTTATGTAGATAATTGTTAGTACGTGTGGACTTTTTACCTCAACCAGTCTGAGTTTTAGAGAGACGATAGCTTTTCTCTCTTTCTGTGCCCTTATTCCATGAACAGCTTCGTCCCTGGTTATGCAGAGTATTTATTTACTATATGAACAAACCGAATTCTATTTCTTGTGATCGCTCTTCCTCCCAATAGTTTGAAACGTCCCTTTTCTCCACTTAATATTTTGCTTCTTTTCAGTTTTCTTCCCCGTCATCACTTGCGCTAACTCTTCTTTCCTACTCGACTCCTCTCCATCTATGTGACCCTCTGTTACTGTTTTAACTGGTTTCCTTTGCTGGCCTTATTTGAGCAGAAAGAACCACTCCTTGGAGATCGTCCTCCCGTCCTCTTCACTATCACCTTCTCAATTTCTCCAATGTCTGAGATATCTCCATTTTCAATAAGGTCCATTAGTTGCTCTATATCTTTTGGATTCTCTGGATTATATGACTTTTTAGTGTTACTGATTTTGTTGGCGAGGTTGAAGGTAGCTTTCCAAGTACCTGCAATGAATACATAATTGATACTTGATGCTTTCGTTATTAGGAAGTATGATTGATTATGAATTTATACCAACCGCACCCCGTTTGAATGGGTTTAAATAATAAATAGTGATTTCGATGCCCATACTGACGAACGAGACACCAGGTATCCAGGGTTTAATACTGCCTAGGACTTTTATATCAATACTTGATCTCTTTCTATTTCAATTTCACATTTCTTTTAATAAACGAAAATCTGGAAATATTCGTATTTCTTCTTCAGAGCCATTGAAAAAGATATTTCAGGATATTCGCAGACAAAATGCTAAAAATACGAATAGTGTCTGTTGGCGTCTGACTTATGATATTTAACCATTTGAATATAAACAGTAAGGCCGAATTGGTAGCTTAAGCTCAGCTCAGTTGAACCTCGGCTGATAGTTGAACCTTCCCATAGAAGATACATTGCTGTGAAAATGATTGCCATTTTAAGCTGATCTTATATAATTAGGTCTGAAAATGCCTCAACGATCTGATAATTCAGGCACTCTCAAAGGAAGTTGCTTTCCACGTATACTTGAAGAGGAAGGCTAGATGATTTACATATAGGCTCCACTAGGAGGCTGTATAATACGCATTAGAAACCCTTACAGCATCTTGGGCATGTCTTAAGAAAACTACCATCAGCGCTACACTGCAATCTTCAGTCGAAGAGATGGATTGGGTTATAGAGAACTGGAAAGCCAATGTAGGAATAGGAGCTGAAGCTGGAATAAATGTAAAATCCTCAATGAAACAATACCTTTTTATATGGAAAGGTTTGAGGTTCAACTGAGCTGAACATCTGCCAGGCTTTTACAGTGCGACCTGACCACCTGTAGCATTAGATCAGTCGCCCCAAAAGGTCCACCAGCATACTACATGGTGCCTACTAACCTTAAGAGCTACCACCGCATCATCCTGGGAATGTTCTAGGACCTATGAAAACCAACTACCAGCTGTCCTGCAGAAAGTAAAGAGCTATGGGTTAGAAGATTCAACTGCTGGGTTTTATACGATCGGGCCTGAAAATTTTAAAGTAGAAAATAGAGGCCCAACTGAAACCACCGTTTCTAAACTGAATGAATGAAAATTATCGTAATCTATCCCTGCCATTTTCTACCTTTGTTCATCAACAATAATTGAGTTACGTTCTATCACTCAACAAGTCTCAAGTCAAACATATCGACTCTATCGAGCTTCCAATTAGTCAGCTGGTCAACATTTTTCTTTATTTAAACAGAGCGAACTGAAAATTTCAATTTTCCGCAGCATGTAACAAAAATGGAAATTGCTGAAAGCTATGCGATATAATACACAAAATGTAAAAGTCTTGTTAACACTTCCCGGCATGAATTATTAAAGTGCATATAAAAGTTGAGGCTTCAGACTTTATTTCGTTGCACAGAAATCCGAGAAAGGGAATAAAATATGTAGGTGGAATCGGGGTAAAATGGGGACGGTGCAGTGAGCGCCCGTTTCTGTCTCCTACACTGATAGTGCCAAGTTTCGAGTTGCCCTTTCAAAGCTTTCGCCAGCCAAATGCGATATCATAAAGTTGGCACGACTGGGCTTTTAATTAACGGAGTTGTTAAACGTTTGTTTTAGTTTGCTCTCTGATGGCATGTCAACTAAATAGCGTAGGTCCCGTGAATTAGCGAATAAAATGCACCTCTTTCGTCGATGTCCTTCACTAAAAATCCTAGATATTGTTTCTATTTCAGTAAAATGAAACAGCCTATCACTGTTTTCTTGACAATTGTTTCATTATTATTATCCCAATATTTTCTTTTCAGGCATATCCCTGTTCACGCAACCGGAGGAGCTGCCAGAGTTGCCGGCTCCCGATGAGCAGCGCCTGCGCGAAGCTGCCGCAGCGTTGCAACAGCGCCTCGTGCTCCGCAATTGGCTGGCCAAGCACGGACTGCAGAGCTATCTGGCGAGGCTGTTAGCGGTGGGCGTGGGCCGATTGGAAGACGCCTATTGGTTAGAGGATAGCAAAGCTAAAGAGGTGTGTTAATTCTAGCACCAAAAGCGTCCTCAAGTAGACCACAATACTTATTCTTCCCTTTATCTTTATATGGCTAATTAGAACAGAAAGCCATTTTGAAATGTAAGGGTTTAGATGCCTCCCAAGAGATCTAGCTTTCTAACGTGGTTGTTTATTTTGGTGAGGGAATATTAGTGTTGGGTCTTCTGGCAGGAGGTGTTTCCCTGCCAAAGACAATTAGGACTGATATAGGATTAGAGTAACACTGATGTGCTTGCTCAATCTTGCGGTTGGAAGATATGGCAAAACTAAACAGCAGCGTATGAAGAGCAGCCTCACTTATTCTGCTCTCCCTTTCTTTATCGTTATGATTTATATTTAATTAGAAGAGAAATTCGTTTCGGAATGTTCAGGTAGGGTAGGTAGATTGAAAAGTTAGTCCGCAAGCATCGTGTCCTCTACCATGACCTGTTGATCCATTGTGACTCCCACTTGGCTCAGATGTCTCCCAGGAGATCCAGCTATCTAACGCGGTTGATTATTTTGTTGAGGGAAGATCAGCTTAGGCCCTCTGCCAAAGACCAATATGTCCTGGTATCGAAATTAGAGATGTGTCTTTTCAACCTGGAGAGAGGTTTCTCTTTGCGGTTGGAGGATAGCAAAGTTAAACAAGTGTGTTAGTTAATTCTTCCCATCAAAAGCAACTTCAAAGAGATTGCAATATTTATTCTACACTCCATTTCCGTGTCTTCATTATTTATATTTAAGTAGAACAGAGGGTCGATTCGGAATGTCAGGGTGGGATAAGTAGATTGAAAAGTTAGTGGGCTTCGCGCATCGTACCCTCTACCAGATCCATTGTAACTCTTATTTGGCTTAGATGCTTCCCAAAAGATATTTTGATGAGGAAAGATTAGTTTTAGATCTTCTGGCGGGAGATGTTTCCCTGCCAAAGACCAGTATATCCTGGTATCAAAGCTACTGATGTGTTTTCTCAATCTGGAGAGAGGTTCCTTTCGGTTAGATACCTTTCTAGAAGTATGTATTTAATTCTTATAGATCTGCTTGACTATCTGGAAATATTTTGATCAACTGTAATGTCAGCATCCTCACATATAATTCAAAAGCACATATTTTTGCATGACACGATAGCATCAGTGCAGATCCGATTTCTGTACTGGTGTATGAGGTATCTGTAAACCAAAAGGTGTCTACCCTCATCGGGTCAGTTTTGTTCATAGAGTATGTTTCCCTGCCAAAGACTGAATGCCTAAATCTCAGTTCTTTTTAGACCAGTATGTCCTGTATCAAAATTAGAGTAACCCTGATGCATTTTCTCAATCTGGAGAGAGGCTCTTTGCGATTGGATGCCTTTCTAGAGGTATGGGTTCAATTTTTATAGAGCTGCTTGACTATCTGGAAATATTTTGATCCACTGTCATGTCAGCATCCTCACACATAATTCAATCACATATGTTTTTGCGTGACACTGTAGCATCAGTGCAAACTCGAGTTCTATACTGGTGTGTGAGCTGTCTGTGAACCAAAAGCTGTTTACCCTCAACAGGGCAGTTTTGTTGATAGAGTATGTTTTCCTGCCAAAGACTGGAGGCCTAAATCTCATTTCTTTTTAGACCAGTAGGTCTTGGTATCAAAATTAGACTAACCCTGATGTGTTTTTTCAATGTGGAGAGAGGGTCTTTGCGGTTGGATACCTTTCTAGAGGTATGACTTCAATTCTTATACAGCTGCTTGTCTATCTGGTAATATTTTGATCGACTGTCATGTGAGTAGGGCTCTTCTAGCATCCTCACACATAACTCAATGGCATGTGTCTTTGGGTTACACGGTAGCATTATCCTCAAGGGGACCATTTTGTTAATATAGTCTATTAATGGCTCGACTGGCATGGCGTTCCTTTTCAAGAGTTAACTTTAGCAATATCTTCATGACCTTCAATCGCGTAGTACGGAGAGCACTTGTCTGTGAATCCGCTGCATTTGACATGGTCTTTACAGAGCGATAAACCTTTTTTGCTGATTATCTTTTCTAGGTGAGCGTTAGTCAAGTAATTTAGCCAGCCTAACTATGGATATCTCACTTCGTCCCTTCTCGTAAGGAGTACAATTGCAAGTTTGTGAGGGTCTAGCAATATTTCCTTTTTCTCGCATCAATTGTGAATGATATTTGTCATTTTCTAAAGGGTATTAGAAGTATTCATTCTCTTCACGCTTGCCCTTTATTAACAAAAGTGTAAGGGTGGAATTTGTTTAATTTTTATCCTGGTATAGGACTACAATGATCAACCATTCCTTAACTATGCATATGACCTCGAACATCTTAAATTTTGAAACAGTTTCTCATTTAATAATTAATCGCTACTTTATGCTTGTTTACACGTTCGTAATATCATAACTATAGTTTTTATCGATTTGCTCGGCTAATGGATATTATTCCCAGAACTAACAAATATCACTTGGGAAAATCCTAATGTATTTGATACGAAATATTCGGTACTTGCAACTGCTTAGTATCATTTTAACATGGTTCGTTCCGTAGGTTTTCAACAAATACGTGTCTGAATGGTCTGCAGCGCGACAATCTCTCCCCACTTCGAAAACTCATTTAGATAGTTTGAAGGCTGATCTCTGGTCGGAAGTGGTGAAGAGCAGCAATCATCAGGACGCATGGACATGGGGTAAGCATCGTAACTGTTGCTTGGTATGAAATTATACTTATCGATGTTTTTGTGTACTTCATTTACAAGCTCTCTAGAGATTTTATCAGCTTTGTACATAGCCGAGTATGGCACAAATGATAATTTATTTGTGATTAAAACGTCTAATAGAAAAATGCGTTCAATCCAACAAAGCCTTTAGTATTTACGTTCGCGGATTATGAAAAAGCTTTTGACACAATAGACTGACTTGTACTCAAAACTTCACATTACACTGTTAAACCATGCGTTATATCACACATATTATTCATTGACAAATGTGATGACATTCTTTTATCGTTATATCATAATTTTAGGTGGCATGTTGGTAGTGTCTGTATCAGTAGCTGGACTGGTCACCTTAGCCGCCATGACTCAACCGTCCTTAGCTCCGGAAGCCAAGCATACCTTATTGCAGTATGTCACTGGAAAGTACCTCCACCCATCTAACTGTAAAGTAAGTACCCTTATATACAGTATAATAGTTTGAAAGTTGCATGTGATTCCCACTCGGCTGTCAGCTCGAATGATATTTAATATTATTATACAAAATTTAAATTGCTGTTTGTATCTTAAATGGGGAAAGTTGACCTTTCCTGATCAGACGTAATTGATAATGGTGCCATACACGGTTAGCAACTGTGGTTTCAGTTTTAATAGTATTACAATGAAATTGCTTCAATTAAAATGTTAGGCTTATGTATTCTGTGTATAAGAGTTACTAGAGGAAAACATACTAGAATCCTCTTTGAGAGACATTTCAGCTTCTGGTATGGCTATGTCAATCTGCCACCTCTCCAAATAGTACTGGAGAGGAAGGCCAGATGGGCTACATGACATAGGCGATGATCAACAATCCACAGGCGATCATCATGGTGCCCAACAGGCTGAAAATCGTCAATGAGCGGGACAGTGTGTTGGGTCTACCATCAGATGTTATGCCTACCCAAACTAACTATTACCATGCCTATGACGTCCTCCTACCAGAGAAAGGGCAAAAGACTCTGAACAACAGAGAATAGTCGGTTCACTGACGGCTCCAAGACCAATGATGGTACAGGAGCCGTTACATGGAATAAAAATGGTAAGGTTGAGCCTAAATGTTCCCTGGGCAAACATGCAATTATTTTTCAGGCTGAAGTTCAAGCCATTGATATGACTGCACAGTGGCTCATCAATAAAAACTGGAAAGGCATGCCAATCAAAATATTCTCAAGCGGCTTTGAAAGTTCTTAAATCTAACCGTTGTTCATCCAAGGCACTATGAAACTGCCAGAAATTACTCACCAAACTAGGTAGAGAAAATAAACTTACACTGATCTGGATACCTGGACATACAGGATATGAAGACAAAGAAAGAAGCGATGCTCTTGCGAAGCAGGTGACCGCAACGTCCTTCATAGGACCAGAACCAGTACTGGGAATAGCTTCCAACATAGCTAAAGAAGCCCACTCCAGCAATTTGTAGACAAATGGAGAGAGTTACCGGGCCTAACTCATTCAAAGATGGCACTGAATCTGCCATCAGGAGTGAGAACTAGACAACTTCTTCAACTTGGCTGTAGTTCAAGTACAAGATATGGCTTTCCGAATAAACGGAATGGCGCTTGTGCTTGGAGGACGAAGAAATAATGGAGAATGTTTTAGGTTACTGTCCAGCATTGAAAAGAACCAGACAAACAGTGTTTGGAAATCCTCAAATTACACCTCTTGTAGATTTAAAAACTATCCACCCCAGAAAGCTAATCGACTTCATGAAAAGGATCGAGCCTCTGGATCAGTGAAAACCACAGATGTGAGCCACAATAGCCCAAGCAGTGGAGGGCCCCATCTGGGCCCACTTATGTCTACGAATAAGAAATGGTTATGCCAATTTATGTTTGAGCCCAAATACTAATTTTAGTAATTCAAATTTTTCTCCATTCTATATAGATTCATTCGAGCATTTATAAATGTTTTTTTTTCTGAACATGGGTTGCAACTTGGGTAATCAACTTACATTATTATCCAATATGCATGCAGAAAATTCTACTGAAGTTAATTTAGAAATGTTTTAGCTACTCAGAAGTATATCCAAGTTTTATCCGTATTTCCTATTGTGAACTAATTAAAATCATTAATTAAATGTCACCCTGTCGCAAGTTTGAACTTGAACTTGAAAAATGTTATATAAACATTCACTGTTAATTATAAACAATTTGAGCGGGCGACGGGAGCGACTTTAATCCTTAATGATGCAGTCATCAGCATTTTGTAACATATAAATACGCAGGCAAACGCCGAGTTAATGAGACTTTCGGGTCTCTCAAACCGCTCAATTAGTCGCTGGGCAGTACACAGGTACGTCCACTTCTAGTTGTTCTATCCCACAACCCCCATAACTGAGAACACTTATACACAGGTATAAGGTTGTCAGGTCCTTACCTAACCTGGGTGAACGTATGCATAGGTATACGGCATTCGGGGGCTACTAAAAAGTATAGAGAGAGTCGAATTTATGAAGTATCAGAACTTCTAGTGAAGGGATAGTTTTGGGGAGTTTTAAAAAGTAGTGAAAGTGCCTTAGCAATTTGTGATAAACTTAAAAGACTTACCTTATAAATATCAGAACAAATACCTAAATAAAAGACAACCCGCTCACATAAACTTTATTAATAAAATAGTAACGTCGCTTGCTAGACAAACTTTGAACTAAGCCTCCCTCGAGAAGACATGCATTTCATATTAATTGGGTATAGTGTAAACTCTTAATTCATCTATAATCTTAAACACGCCTTTATTAGTATACAATCTAACCGTTGTTAAGTTTGTTTGTAAATAAACTTGTTATTGTTTTTATCGATGTGTCTCCTTTATTATCTCTTCTCAACTTGACGTAGTGCGTTCCTAAATCTGAGTTACTCTCCTACACGCTAAGTAAGGCGTGTCGTCACAGATAAAAAATACAAGTCGTGACACTATTATTTTATTAAAATCGGGCTATAGTACTGAACACAGAAAAGCTCAGCTGAATCACCAGAACAGTTTTCCACTGCAATACAAGAAAGGAACGAAACGCTTACTCTATTATTATTTTTTTCAAACATTAAAATGGCAGGCAAAAAATTTTTCCCCCGTTCGGTGCAATTCTTAAGTGGGGAGAGAGTGCGAAGAATACCCCCGTTGCCCTCCATTAAAGACCATAGAAACAGTGATAGATGCAAATGTATGATAAAGCAGTACGTATTGTCACCTAAAACGTACGAAGGTTATTTATGGCAGAAAACCACTGAAGCTGAGATGAGCAAACGGAATATCGATATTCTGAGACTGAGTGAAGTATGATGGTCTGGTTGCAAAAAAAAAAAAAATAAAGGATATATTTATTATTCGGGAGAAATTAATCTAGAGCACCGATAATGGCACAGCCATCCTAGTTTCTGGCAGAATAGCGCAATCGATTATTAACTTTGTCCCTTTTACTTTTTACAAACAACCCATTGGAACTAAAATGTAATTCAGATGACCCAACACGTGACAAATCAGATCAGGAAATCGAAGAATTTTACAACAAAATAAAGGAAACAATCTTCTCTTCTTCTTCTTCTTCTTTAGCCACTTCTCGTCCACTCCTGAACACAGGTCTTTCCTAATTCATTCCACTGATCCCTGACTTGAGCCTTCTAATACCAATTTCCACCTGCTATTTTCCTTATATCATCCGTCCACCGTAGTGGGGGTCTGTCTATACTGCGTTTGGTCTCTCTCGGTCTCCATTTAACGATCTTTGATGACCATCTCTCGTCCTTCAGCCTTGCTACGTGGCCCGCCCACTGCCATTTCACTTCTGCAATTTTCTCAATTATGTCTTATGTCTTCTCCGAATCTCATCATTTGGTATTCTATCCCTCAAACTGATACCGAGCATTGACCTTTCCATTATCCTCTCCATTACTCGGAATCTGTGGGCACTTGCTTGGGTAACGGCAATTGTTTCTATTCCGTATGTTGTTACAGGTAGAACACAGGCGTTGAAAACTAGATTAATGGGAATATCGCTATTTCTTAATATGTTTGCAACTTTACTGAATGCAGCCCAGGAGAGTTTTATTCGCCTTGATATTTCCCTTGATTGGTTTCCCTTTCCTAATGATAAAATATGACCCAGGTAATTGTATTCTTTTACATTTTCCATGACAGAGTTATCTATATAGATCCGTGTATCTATTGGACTCATTATTTTTGTCTTTGCAATGTTCATTTTTAGTCCCACCCTTTTCGATTCTTCGTTTAGCTACTGAAGCATTGACTCGATGTCTTTTATATCGTCTGATCAGCACAATATCATCTGCTAATCTGAGGTTGTTTGGATATGTTCCATTGATCTTGATTCCCTTGTTTTCCCACCTGAGATTCTTGAAGACGTCCTCAAGAGCTAATGTAAATAACTTCGGCGAGATAGTGTCTCCTTGTCGTACTCCGCGTTTAACCTTAATGGTATTGGTTTTAGTTTCGTCGTCGATTTTTACATGAAGGGATGCATTTTTGTAGATGTTTTAAATTATTGTAGTATATCTGGAATCGATACGTGCGTTGTCCACGGATTTTAATATATAGCAGATTTCAATCGAGTCGAATGCCTTGTGAAAGTCAATGAAAGCTGTATGAATTTACACATTATACTCCACAGACTTTTCAATTAGTGTTCTAACCGCCTGTAAATGATGAATTGTAGAGAAATCCTTTCGAAAACCAGCCTGTTCTACAGGTTGATAGGAGTCGAACTTTGATGTTAACCTGTTGGTTATAACTTTTGTGAAGAGCTTGTAAAGGTCCGACAGTAAACTAATAGGCCTATAGTTCTCTATGTTGGTTGAGTGTCCTTTTTTATATAACAGTATAACTTCTGCTTCGAGCCAGCATTCCGGTACTCTACCCTCGTAAAGGCATTTATTAAAGAGTTTTTCAATACATCCTTCTAATACAGGTCTAGCATTTCAGTCGTTATCGTATCTTCACCAGGGCACTTACCGTTTTTCATTTGTTTTAGTGCCTTTTTTTATTTCTTGGTTTGTGATCTGGCAAATCTTCGGAGCCGACATTTAATATTTTTTGGGTTCTTTTCATTGGACTTTTTATTGTTGACAAATAAAGGGTGGTGTAAAATGTTTCTATAGTTTTTGCTATTTCCTTTTTCTTTGTCATAACTATGTTGTTTTAATTTTTTATTTGTATTAATTGTGTTTTCCCTTTTGATAGTTTTGCCTTCAGCACATTCATACTGCCATTCTGTTCAATAGTATTCTGTATTAGTTAGGTGTTTTTGGTTCTTATGTCTTTCCGTATGTGTTTCTTGATATTTTTATTTAACTCTTTGTATTGCTCTGTGTGTCTTTACAACTTTCTTCTGTTGCTTATAAGATTTAGAGTGTTGGCTGATAGTAAATTATTTGCTGTGGTTTTGTTTTTAGAGCACAACTTTTTTACGCTGGTATGAATACCTGATTCTATTTTTTGGGCAATTTGGTCTATACTTAGGTTGGTATCAGAGTTCGGGTTGTAGCCTGGTTTCTAATTCTTTTTGGTATTTATCTTTGTTAGTTTCAAGTTCCTGTGCAGTAGCAAACAGCATTTAAAGATCCTTTACACAAATAGTGCACTATGTAAAAATCGACCTCTCCTATTGGTCGATCCATCTCGTATTACGATATGTCTGCATGATGCAATCGATTTCTATCGAGAGCTCTTGTAGTTTAGAGGTTTAGATCGTTGGGTCTCACCTGGAAAACGCGGGTTCGAACCCCGTTGCTTTTTTTATTTTTTTTAAGATTGTGTTTCTAAACACCTTTTTTTCTTAATTTTGGATAAGTCTTGGGTTAGATTGGGTTAGCACCTGGTTAGTTTCCTTTTTTTGAGCCCCCGTAGCGAGCGAAGCGATCGACCAATGGAAAGGCCGATTTTTATATAGTGCACTGTTTGTGTAAAGGATCTTATAATGCGTAGCAAACAAGGATCTTTGAACAATTTTATTTCTTTATTTCTGCAGATCGAATGTAAAATGGGCTCGAACAAGTCTATGATCGCTAACTGTGTGTATCTTATTTAGTACCGAGACGTCTCTACATACTGTCCTTTTATCCGATAAATAAAATCTATTTCATTCTTTGTAACACCGTCTGGGCTTCTTCAGGTCCATTTTCTTTGTACTGGTTTACGAGATAAGGTGTTGAGGCAGTTGAGGTTTTCCTTTGCTAGAAAGTTGAGTAACATTTCGCCTCGGTCATTTCTCTTTCCCCGGCCAAAGTTGCTTACGTTTTCTGGGTCCTCTTGTGTCTTTTGCCCCAATTTTGCATTAAAGTCACCGGTGGTGATTAGAAATTGTGCTTTTTCCATCTTTATCGCTTGGGATATATCTTCATATACCTGTTCTGCCTCTTCGTCCTCTGACGAGCTAGTAGGTGCGTAGATGTGAATTATTTCCAGGGTGTATCTTTTATTAAGTTCTAAAGTAATGTAGATAACACGGTCAGATACTGCGTGATAACTTGTAACTAGGCGTTTAATGTTCTTAATGATTAAAAATGCAACCCCTACTAGGTGGTGATTTGTACCATTATTTTTAAATAAAATGTGACCCGATCTAAGTGTGGTCACCTTTTGTTCAGGTAGACGTGTCTCGCACAGACCAATGACGTGCCACTTGATATTTTTCAGTTCTTCTTCAAGTCCGGTAGTGTGTCGAGACTGTTCATCGGTTCTCATAGTTCGGATATTATATATTTCAATGAATAAAAGTTTGTTGTTCCAACATCTAGCTGAATTTTTGCTCCCCCCAGTGTGAGATTTCCAGCTTTAGGCTCTACTCACCTGGGGACCATCCTTCGTTTTAAACTTCAACATATCTAGGAAGAAAATAGGAAGATTTGACAATTAAAACGCCACGCTTGCCGAGCGTGTGGGCGAGTGGGCTAGGGAATCACATTTCCTTGATTCCGTTAAAACGGTTATACCGCCGTGACTCGATCGCCAGAGCCTCGTTTGTTATCCAGCAGGGTGCACTGGATGACTAGTCATCGCATGAGCAGGTGAGGTTGACGCTTGGGTTGACTTTGTCATCACCCCTTACACCCCAAAGGGTATAAGGGGTGAAGGAAATAATGCGACTCATACAAAATGGGATCAGAGATTTTAAAGTAAAAATTGGCTGTGGTGCTGATGGAGGTATTTCTGTGTAGAAAATAATCTCCTAATCGCCAGCACCTCTTTTTAAACAACACCCCTGAAGGTCACCCGCAGACAGAGAGGACTTTTCATGTTCCTGAATCTGAAATACAAGCGATATATAAAATCTGTAAAAACCTGCTCTGGAACAAATATTAATAGGAACCACAATCCTCATTATGAAATTTAACCTCGAAAGAGAAAGAATCTCAAAAAATAGACATCATCCAACTAAAAAAGGATAACACAAAAAAAAGGAAGAGATAAGCCTCAAAATAAAACAAGAATTTGAAATAACAGAAACATTTGCTCAGAGAGAAGACGTCATGACGATTTGGAACGAGATAAAGACAAAAACAAGAAAAATTCAGGAACAAGACATCGGATTTATAGTAAACATGTAAGGCACACCGGACATAATACAAATACATTAATAAAATCATTAGAAAAAAAAGTAGAGAGGCAAAAGAAAATAATACAAACCTTCGAAATGTACATATGCAGGAGGATGCTGCGAATTTCATGGGTAAGGAGGATTACTAATGACGAAATACTCCAACGCACGCACAAACAAAAAGAATTACTCATCGCTACAGGATCTGAGATGATTTGGCCGCTCCTCTACGAAAGTTTTTTGCGCTGTAGTTTATTGCGCCTACAATAAGATGTCATCAGCTAATAGGACCAACTATGCCTTAACTTAAGATACTTGATTTCTCATGTTTTTTTACACTTCTGTCGTTTATTGCATGTTCATTTAAATTAAGTATTTCAATTAGTTCAAAAGTGTAAAATCACGGGCTATGGTAATTAGACATTTTTGGTATCAGAACACTTCTGTTTCTGTTCTGTACTATTGTTTCCTCATTTTCCAATATTAGTTAAAATACAGTAATATTTTTATAGGTAAACTTTCAGTGGAACTTGCCTCATCCTGTAGGTCAGACCATGTGTTTCACTGTCAATTTTTATCAGCGCAATGGACAGCCTTATCCAATCTGTGATACCGACAATTTTGTTGTAGATATATCCGGGGGCACAAAAAAGGTAACCAGTATTTGATTAATTAATTCTTGTTCTTTTCTTTGTAATAATACTTTCATTATGTATGCTACATGCG
>MU185039.1:20242-124389 GCA_016904865.1 Pissodes strobi | reverse complement strand
TTGTTCTTTTCTTTGTAATAATACTTTCATTATGTATGCTACATGCGTTCTCAATAATTAATAATGCCGATCATTTCAATTTCTGACGAGCCGTTACTAATAACTTATTCATCGCGGGCATACTAATATTCTGTGATATGGCGTATAGTCGAGATATTTTCCCAGCGGTAAAACTAATTGGAATTTCAAACTTAGGATGATTACTTAATGATTTGTTACAATTTTGTGACTCAAACCCTGACAGGCTTAGAAGCGAATGAGCCTAGAGGATAAGCACTAAAAGGGCAAATCTTATGACTTCTGACAAGGGATGACGAAAGCCCAAATAGCCGAGAAAAACCGAACATACCGGTTAGTCTCGAAACATCCGCGCAATGTTAGAGAAGAAGGCGAACACACTCAGAGTAACACAATGTGCAATGGAAAGGTTATTTATTGGAATACCGTTAGAACCCTTTGATTTGTTTTGAGTACTTCCTTACTTACTAGTCCACTATTTTCTTTAAAGTATTCTTCATCATCATCTAAATGCATCAGATTTTTTCAAACTAAAATTGGTTCTAGTAGTCAGTAGTCACATAGTTGTTTTTTGTAACATTTTGTATGACCTAGTTTGAATAAGGTGAAGTGAAAAGCTGTTTTCCGCTGGGGCATTATTTAATACATATAATAACGAGTGCGGTCACTCGGACAAGTTACTGCACTCGCCTAAGTCTTATGAGGTGAATGTCAGCCATTGAATAATGACATTATTACAGTTTAATATTGTGCGAAAATGTTAAAACATTATCTTGTTTATTTTTTAGTTGAATGTTATAACTGAACTGGGATCACCAACAGATCCAAATAGCGCTAATGTAGCCAAAGTTAAGTTTACCGTCCGACATGCTGGTCAATATAGGTAATATTTATATTTTAATCAATATTGTCATTGCTTTGATCTATATTTTCATTCTATGTCTCAATTGTATCATTTATTAATGCATTATTCCATGCACCACGGTATACTCTTGTTGAATTCCTTGTTTCTTCTCGTTCCTATCATGCCTTCTGATTTTTTTTACTCAAAATTATTTTCTTTTCTTTCATGCTAGTTTTCTGGCGTGACATCCAATATTTTTTAATTCATCATGCCGTACTTACCTACTTTCACAATTTTATTTTATTTTTATGAAAATTTCTTTGCAGGACTTCTTCCTTCTCTGCTTCTTTGCGGTTATTTCGGGTCTTAATATTTTTCTCATATTTAATTTTTCCTCAGCCATAATTTTCTATTGATTCCATTTTTCTATAAATGCTTTCTAAAAGCAGATTACGATAGATTGACGGTCAATACAAGTAGCATACAATCTTTAATATATATATTTTTTTATTTAGTAACTTGTTCATTTATATTTAATGCTTTTCTATCTATCCAAAGTAAGTGTATTTTCCTGGATTTCATTGATGTTTTCTTTACTTTTTATCGTCATTACTAAATACTGTCATTGCTTTGATTGATATTCTCTTATTGAACTTCTTGACTTTTCTCGTTTCTCTCCTTCATGCGAGCTTTCGTTCGTTTTCTTTAGTTTATTTACACTTTTGTAAATTTACTTTTAAGTAAAAGCTCAACAGTTCGAAAGATATTTGAGATCAGCAGCTTAGATTTGTATTGTCGGACCCATGTTTTTATGAACTGTTTTCATATTTCGTTACATATTTTTACATATAATTGACTGATTCAGGTGCATACACTCAGTTTTTCTCTTCCTGGTCCCCTTACTTACGTTTAAAAACCATTTTCCCTTCCAATATTTCAAAAATGTCATCAATAGCTCTCGTTAGGTGCGATAGTGCCTTCTTGCCTTACACTTCGTTGTCGTGTACTCTGTTTCATTTAAGTCGATTCACCTATTTTAATGTGTATGGAAGCTTTTTCATAAATATTCGCAAGTATCTGGGTATATCTTGATAGGATTATTGCATTTTACAGGTCATACCTCTATGAAATTGAATAAGTTACATTAAACTGCGTATTTTTAAGGATTTCTGCCATGGTGAACAACCTACATGTTGCCGGAAGTCCGTTTTCCACCGTTTTTGTGGCAGGACCAGCTTACGCGCAACGCACTCTAGTCATAAGGCACTGTAGCACTGTAGTTTGTACAGCCAGTGTGGCACATCTGTTGTACATCGAACCCAGGGATGAATACGGGAATATTTGCAAATATGAATCGGACGTTTCACCGACAGAGGTAAGATTTTCCTTTTGGAAGCAATGTTGTATGTTTGGTGTTGCAAAAATGTTCATAATATTGTTCCCATGTATTTTATCCCTCTTAAACCAGGGATGTTACAGTGTTTACGCTGTCGACATGATATCTCCATCCATATTTATCAAAATGATTTTTTTTTGAAAAATTAATACAAAAGTTTCCCCATCATGCCGGCTGTTTAAAAAATTATATGTGTAGGTTAATTTATGCAGCTTCTATAGACAAATTGCGGTATGTCATTGAATATAGAAATTTGATAACAAAGTATAAGAAGTAAATATAAATTTGAAATGTAATAACAATTCAACAACCTAAATTGAAACAGCATTCCTTCTTTGAGATGCCAAAATAGTTTTTTGTAAAGAAGCATTTTGTATAATAGTGTGTGCATATTCTTCCATTGACCGACAGTGTTAACTTGTCTCGGTATAAAGTTCTTGAAGTTTGAAATATCGTTGTTAGTCTAACCGTTTCTTTACATTCCTTTTTAAACTTCATTCTTATAAATGAATGTTATCTCTACAGATGCTGCAACCTTCCAAGGGACCGAAGATGAACTATTTTTCAATTTGTCCTGAAAATATTTATAGGTTTTTTGAGATTGCTGGAGTTACAGCCCATATCAATGTTTTTTTTTTAAGTATTCATAATACTATGTCACTTTACCTTCCTCTACGTTTTCGACAACATAGAAGGGTACGCAGAACTTTTAGCCAAGTACTGCTTCCCACAACAAATCAAACCTCTATTTTAAATGTCGTTTGTGAGAGTACTACTTTGATTGCAATGAAAACGACTGCAATGGAAAGGATAAAGCTAAACTCGATAGTGTTTGAAAGAGATGTTGCAGAATCTGAGGAATTATACAGAAATGATCTCGAAACAACCAAACAAAATGCTGCGTCTCTGGAACAAATGACTAAACTAAAAGATGAAACTAAGGAAAAAATTAAACCATTAGAAGCAAAAATAAAAGGGAGCGAAAATATGGACTAAAAAGACAGACTGAACTCGAGGGCAATATGGAGCAAATCCACGAAATTTACAAATGTCAGATAGACGATATTAAAAAATCAATAACCACTACAGATAATGATCCTCAGGAGATGCAGAACGTAGTGTACAGTGAAAACTCAGATGAGGCTTGTCGAGTAGTAACGGAATACAAGGACATCATAATAGAAAACGACAATATGATTGAGTCTCTGCAGGATAGCCTGCATGATGCCAAGGAGCATTTGAAGGAAGAAACGAGAGAGTTCTACGAAAAGGAAGAAAATTACAGATGCACAATAGTTGTGTTTAGGTCAAAACTAGGACGAATAAATGTTCATAACGAAAACCTTAAGAAAACAGTTGAGAAACTTGAAAAGCGGGGAAAGGAAAGCATGAGATCAATACAAGGAATGAAGATGCATCACCAATCGCAAAAGCAACGACAAGAGTATCGACAAAGAGTTCCTGTTTCTGTGTGGCAAAGACAATTATAATGTGTGGAAGATCTTTAGGTCAATTGCTGGGCAAAAAGCTGCCAATATGTAGATGCCAATAGTTTGAGCGATATTCTCCCGACAAATGACCTAATCTCTGGTAGACTTAATAAATAGGACTTTAAAATTGTATCCATTGCGAATGACGATTTGAGAAAAGGGAAAAAGATACCAGAAGCGAATATAAAACACCTAATTAATCAGTCACGGATCACAAACTATATAGCTTATAGAAAAGACAGAAATCCTGACCTAACAGGTGGCGGAGTGCTAATAGTTGTTGAAACTTCACTTGCTTCCACCCTTTACACCCTCCCGAATGGCGAAGACATCGAGCAAGTTTGGATTGTTGTTCATACTGGAAACGATATTTGCATAATGGGTGTTGTTTACATTCCCCCATCTCATGTACCCTTGACTATGAAAACTATGTGTGCTGTGTTGATCATGTTTTAGACCATTTTCCTTCCTCGAAGGTGCTGCTGTTTGGTGATTTCACCACCTTTACTAGAGCATATGTTTCAATTGATGCTAGGGAGTCCTCGACGAATGCTGACAATCGTGGCCTGAAATTCAGCTTGCTAGGTAACGCTTCTGATCTGGATAGGATTTTTATCTCAAGCAACGAAAACGTGTTTGTTATTACGATTTGTTATAACTAAACACTGTTGACAATGTTAACGGGGATAATATTAGATTTAGATTTTTCAAACTGTACGAACGTTCATGTATTAAGTAGCCAAATGCCTTTAACTAATATCGATGTTTAAATCACAACGTAAAACTAGTCAATTACCCTCTCGAATGAAACTTGGATGTGATGAGTCTTGTGACTTCAAGGGAGTGGCTGATTTATTTGCTAGATTTTTTAGTCTGTGTTCTTCAATTCTGATTCCATTAATGTTGCTCCACATTCCCAGTCTTTTGCAAGTTTGCACCTGACCAATGTCAGTATTAACAGTTCAATTGTATTTGATAAGTTGGTCCATCTCGACGAGGAGAAAGGACCAGGGTCAGATAAAATTTGCCCGTTATTTCTCAAAAATTGTAGCCGAACCTCTAAGTTACATCTATCAACTCTCTTTAAATACGGGCAAATTTACTAGGTTTTGGAAATGTTCTCATGTAACTGCAGTCTGGAAGAGCGGAGACAGGGATGATATAGAGAATTACCGTCCCCTATGTAGTATTGATTGTATGGCCAAGGTTCTTGAGTCGATTGTTGTCGACCTACTGATGCCTAACTTCAAAAATCTTATATCTGAACATCAGCATGGTTTTATGGCTGGACGTTCCTGCCAAAGGAACCTCTGCTTGTACTTTAACGATCTGGCAACATCAATCGGCGCTGGAGCTCAGATTGAATCTATATATTTTGATTTTGCTAAGGCCTTTGAGAGAGAGAAACAATACAAAATTAAACAGTCACAAACAGTTTTTCCATGGTTTAATATCCACCTTCATGAAATGCGTGATCACTTACAATTTCTCACTGACCTATGCAAGAGCTGCCCATCACCAGATTTGCTTATACATTTTCATAAACAATACAAAAATTAAATAAAACGGGTGAAGAAGGAGTATAATGATACCTGTATTTCCGAATCTACCAATAAACCTAAAAGTATCTGGAAAATTATAAATAACAACCGAGGGGGCAGGGACCATCGGGAACCTTGTGGGCAAATCACCCCAAACCAATTTAACAAGTTTTTCTCAGAAGTGGCAGAGTTCTAGTTGGGGGTGCACAGTACTCTATAGAAGATGTTCACTTTCCACTGGACCCTCAACCTCGGTCATATTTCAAATTCAGGGAGGTTGAAGTTGAAGGAGTCGTAATGGGCTTAAAAAAACAAAGATGCACGGGATGTTTTTGGTTTGTCCGCTAAACTTATTAAGGTCTTCAAGGATCTCATTATAGTGCCACTAACAAAACTTATAAACCTTTGTTTCAAGAAGAGTATTTTCCCCTCCTGTCTTAAAAAAGCCATTGTGATTCCCATCTTTAAGAAAGGAGATAAGACGGGTGTCTCTAACTATCGTCCTATTTCCCTGCTTCCAATTTTCGCAAAATTTTTTAGAAATGTATGTCTTTGAGAGTGGCGCTGTTTCTCGAGGCAAATTGTATGATGAGCAGTTTGGGTTTAGGGCGGGACGTAATACTATGCAAGCTATCTGGCATCATTCATTATGGATGGTTTTGAAAACAAAGGACATATTGGTACCATCTTCTGCGACCTAAGTAAGGCCTTCGACTGTGTATCGCACAAGTTGCTCATCAAAAAACTTCATCTTTATAAATTTGGTCAGAACAGTATTGACCTATTAACATCCTATTTGGAAGGAGGAACTCAAAAGGTAGTGGTGGATGGAGTGTCATCGGATACAAGAATCATGAACACTGGGGTGCCACAAGGATCTGTAATGGGCCCCTTACTATTCCTGGTTTATATTAATAACCTTTCTCAGATTCGGGTAAAGGAGCATTATGTCTTGATTGCCGATGATACTACCATCTCAATCAAGGAACCTCAAGTGGATGCTCTGGACGGGTTGGCACAGTCGAGGGCCAGAAACTGGTTCGAAAAAAATAGCTTAGTCTTGAAATAAATCCAAGACTAGCCATCTCATTTTCTCTTTAAGAGGTGCACAGGGGTGTCCATTGTCTCGTGGGACTGCGCCGTTCTTGGGGGAACAGATGGATAGTGGTCTTGAGTGAGGAGCGGCATATACGCGTTGCGCAATTTGTCAGGGACAGTATCCGTGGGTGTGTGAGGATTGCATATTTTGCATTATTTCATTCTGTTATGTCCTATGCGATCCTGGCGTGGTGTCATTGCCCGCTGTGGCGCAGGGTTTTTGCCTTACAGCGGAGGGCAATGCGAGTTGTTGGTGATCTGGAGTATAGAGATGATTGTACACAAACGTTCTTTGAGTTAAACATCATAAATGTTTTCATACTAGAAAACCTTCTTTATATAGCCGCTCTAATGGACAGCTTGCTGTTCCGCTATGTAGGCTTGAGGGGTGTCGCAGTGGGCCGAGATACTGGGATGTTAAGTTTTACAACGAGCTTCCAGACTCCTTAAAAACAAACCCCAGAGGTGTGTTTAGGAGCAGGATTCGACAGGCACTCTTAGGGAAGCCTTTATATGACCCAATAGAGTTCTTGACTAATGAAATAACCTTCAATGCTTCTTAGAATATCTTTATCTTTGTCTGTTAGTTTCGTGTTGTTCCATACTGTTTTTAACATGTTTTAATATTTTAATAATCTTCAGTGTATTTTAAACTGTTTTTTGGGTGTTGAGTAGTCTTAGGAACTGTTTTATACTTAATCTTAAGACTTCTTAATGTGATGACAATTTTATTGACCTGTGTAAACCTTATTTGGTGCTAGCATGAATAAATTATTTCACTTTTTTTACTATAGATATATTTTTTGTAGGGTTATTCAGTCCATATAGTTCCTTTAGGATCAGCTTCTTCAGAAAAAATACTCGAGATAGAAAAAGAGAATTACTCGATATCTTTAGATTATGACTGGGAAACGAGTAGGGTGAGTGTGCAGTTGAAGTTCGTTACGGAAGGATGTTATCACGCCTCTATTAAGTACAAAGGAACAGAGTTGCATAATGGAGATTTCGACATTATTGTATTAAATAGTAAGTTTTAATCAAAGTGCATGTATTTGGGTCATACTATCGATTTTTTGAACTGCAATTCAAACTTAGTCCAAGTAATTGTTGAAGAGATTTCATTAATTATCACTTTGTTGGTCGTTACCAAAGAGATATAAACGTTTCAATGTCAGGAAAACTTATTAGGTACTTAATACGTTAGAGAAATCAGCTTTTCTCATGGAAAGTTAAATTTAAAACGCAAACGTTTAAAACCTTTATCGAATTGATGAAGCCAAGGAAGACACTATTTATTTTCAGAATCTGTCCTTTAGGATAACGTCTCTGGAAAAACAAGTAATTTATGTTAAACATTTTAATGAAATGGAATACTGCAGATATTTAGGCAATTTAACCCTTTCGTGTTATAACGACTTGTAGCTTTTATTATTTGTTTAATTTCCCTGTCTTTGACGAAACTATATACCACTGGATCTATCAAAATATCGAGGGAAAAATTACTTTTGGGTTCACATACATTAAATTATAGGATATATCTGTTTGTTTTTCAGGTATCGATGCGACGCTAGTCCAAAAAAACGTAGCCACAAAAAACCATAACATTTGTTACGACGCGAAGCTGATCGGCATTAAAGGTGACAGGCTATCCAAGCCTAAAAAAGTGTTCTGTTACGTGTCCCCGAAGCAGCTCATTATTAAGGAATTGATATTAAAGTTTATACCAAAGAGGATGTTTACGTTTAGATTATGTCCTTCTACTAAGGTAAGCTGCGGTTAATATGATGCGGGTCGAGGTTTAAGTATCAGTCCATAATATCTTGGCATCCGATTTTGGTTATAAGATGTTTTTAATTGCCTTGAAGCAAGCTTTTAATATTTCAGCTTTGGAATGTGCTTCACATCAGTCCAGAATCGGACATAGAACATTCTAGCCATAGTGAAACCTGCTATTATGGACTGTACTACTGAAACTTCTGCATAGTTTCTGCACACACTACAAATGTCTCGTTTAAATATATAGAGCCTAGTGTTTTAATCAATATAAGTATCTTCTAGCTCTAGAGTAGAAATAAAAAGTCAGTACAACCAAGTAACCAAATGTTTTTTCAGTTTATTTTCCAAACGGAAACCCTTAAGTTAAACGAAACGGGAGATTCATTCCTTATCGACGACGGTTGCCAGCCGAAAATCGAACTAATATCGAAAGAAAGAAACGTAATCGCTGCTACTTTCGCCCAGTTCCTGTTAAAAAATATGGGCGGATCCGAAACGTTTAAGGTAAAACTCTGATGTTAATACCGATCCGCGTTCTTGTATTTTATTGTTAACAATTATGGAAAAACGAGTGATTTTAAATAAAATACGTGAATGCCGGATCGGCCTTTACTATAGGAAAATAGTCTCTTTTACTAAACGTACTGCATGTGTTTGCATCATTGATTTTGTCGCGAATAGCCATAATATTGCCAGTAATATAGGTCAACTGGATTTATTTGTGCTGCAGTGTGCAAAATATTTACGACGTAATAAATATGTCACTCGTGCGAATTGAGCCGAAACAATATGCAAATTGTCTGACAGATATAGTAAGAAATAATACCTATTTAATTTTGTGTATTAAAGAGATATGCAAATACTCTTTACGATATCCTTATTCCATAATAATCTGAATAGGTCAGGACCAATGACAGACTTGGACACTTGATGTCTAAATATTTTATAGGATTTTAACGGTAAATTTTATATGCCTTTAACGGTAATTTAATCATTTATCAACACGTCACACTACCGACCAGTTGTCCCACCTCAATAGAGCTGACAAGGTAATCCTGATAATCTGCTTTATTTTTTTGGGTTAGATTGGATATATTATTGGGATCTAATATTTATTTATTAAAAGTCTCCAGTTTCCTTTTTTTGCTCAAAAAAATATGATGAAGTCTAGAACAATAATTACTAAGAAGTGTATGTGAATTTCTGCTAAGAATGATTTTTAAATATCAATTTTTAGGTGATTCTTACAATTTTCAAAAAGAGTCAAAAGGTTGATTTCATATAGATAGTTTAACAACAGCTCACAAAGAAAAGACTTTTAATTGTAAATATCCGAAAATGTATCTTCCAACTCTTTAATCAGTTTTTTAAATATAATATAGACTTCTGAAACGCTGAAACTATGTCCATATGAGAACATAATTCATATCAGGTTCATTAAAACAATAGTTGGTAATTTCAAGCAGCCCATAAAGGGTATGACTTGGAGCTTAAACATACGTCCTTTGGAATACCGAAAACATGAACGTTAGGTCCATTTTTATAATTTCCATTACAGCCTTTTTGAGGCATAATTACACCAAGTATCACTTACAAAAAACTAGCCGAAACCAAAAGAAAAATATACAATTAAACACGAACACAAAGTTATAAAACTGTGCTGTAATAACAAGTGGAAGTGGGTATTGGTTGTAAACAAGCTGGCCGAGTGGCACACATTAAGGTATTGCATAAAAGCAACAGGTTGTCACGGGCCGATTTGACTATCGAAGCTTGTTGCCCTTCCTTATGGTTTCGAGCGCAATTATATTTATTAGCGAAAAACCCTCGTAGGTGCCGTCCGGCTTTCGTAGCGCATACTGTTTTGGATTGGTTGTCGGGTTGGGCATCGCGCACAGTTACTTAAATGTCTCGGAATAATTAGGAAATTCTATTAGTTGGAGTGGCTTAATGACAATGCCCTTTTGGCTACTCTGAGTAGTTTTTTTGGTAGATGCCTATACATCAAAATCCCAGGTTTCCATCGTCTAATTCCCTTGGATGAATTATTGAGAGGAACATGTGACTTGTCATGCCATGCATTCATTGGTGGAGCGAGTTATTCGAAGTAGGGACTCTCGCGTGGCCTGCTCCTCGAGTTTCCGAGTTACTGGCATCACTCTCTACGTCGACCTTTCTAGGAGTCAAGCAATTCTTTTGGGTACCGGTTGGAATTTTTGATTTTACCTTTGATGGGATTTTCCAACCGGGTCATTTTTAATAGTTTCAGTCATTAGATAAAATAAAATAATAAAGATACAATTATTTACTTTTTGTATGTACCACAAATTAGATCGCATTCTAACATACACTGTGGTACAAGAGCATGTTTGCTAGATTTCCTTATTAATCAGTGAAATTAACTTTCAAGTAGGTATATTTTGTTTGTAAATAGCACTTACTATTTTATATTTATTGAACCATGTTACATTTGTTATTCTATAAATACCTAATTTAAATCTACGTTTGTTAATAAAAAAAACATACGTAATTACCTACTTTAGAATTTTAAATATTGTCATCAAGCATGCGAATAATTTCTATAAATAAAAGTGGCAATGCCGCGTGGCTGCCTCCTCTACTTCGGCTACGTCTCGTCTACTTTCGGCCGATTCCGGCCGAATAACAACATAGCGTATTAGTCGTAGTAAAACGGCATGTTTTGAATCTATTACTATCGCGTGGTATTCTTTAGTGCTTTGTAAGACTTTTTGAGGCAAATCAGTGTTTAATACCTTATCATGGTTCATCATTGTAGAGTTTGCAAGAAAACAAGTCGGAATTTTCCAAAACTTTTGTGTCATCGGTGAGTATTAAATGTCATTTCATTGCCGTCTCTCGAGGACCATACAAAGCAATAAAATAATGCATGTGTTTCTAGTTCAAGTACAAGTAGATGACAATTAGCTTCTAATAACACTTTACAAGTTTATTATATCTGCTAATCAAAAATGAAACTTATCTAGCATAATTGATATTTTCGTCTACAAGAGTCCTACCGCCTGACGAGTCCTACCGCCTGACGAGTCCAGGTCAGTCGCTTGTGCGCGAATTATAAACACACCTCTGAAAACTGAATGGTATATTTGCTTATAAATACTTTTAAAACCTTGCCAGCTACTTTTACTTTACTGGTTTGAGGACCAATATATAATATGAAGATGTTCCGTTAAATTGCCATGGAACCGAATTAATAAAACTAGTGTTAACAAATTATTTTAAAATCAGGATACATTATGAAACTTAAAAAAGATTGAATCTTCTCAGAAACCAAGTTAGAAGTTTACTTACAAAAGATGTCTTATTTAGAAATGAATACACTTTTGTATACTTATTAGTTATTCAACTAGATTGTTCAAATAAACGTTGTATACTTAAAATGAAATTTCAGGACTTAAAAACTTGTCAAAAATGTTCCAAAATAATTTTACCTAGTATTTTCTTAATCTCTATCTTTGCTTTGTTTTGTTCTTTTGAGTTTTTTTTATTGCTGTGATTATTATTTTGATGTTTCAATAGCGAAATCAGTAGTCATACTCCATTTAATTATTGGAACATTTTTAACGCCATTAGAATGCTAAAAACATTTTACATCTATTACGATAAAAGTATGTTACTACATACTATCCTAAATGAACGATTTGATTTAGTATTATGGTGTATTGCAATATCTTTAATTTTTAATTAATAAAAATTCACAGTCCTTCGCAAAGATGCAACCGGGGGGACATTGAAAATGATAAATAAAAAGTAAAAATGTGTATAATTCAAATAGTTTATAAAAGCAGAGTTTAAAAAAGTAAATATTTTGTATATTTACGAGTGTTTATAATATTTTTAATTAAAGAAATGCATTTTTAAGATTAATATTAAAGATTATCATAGTTAAAAAATAAATAAATAAAGAAAGGTGCAGATATGAAGGCCTAAAAAATTACCCTCCACTTGTAGATAGGTAAATATATTAATATATAATTAGCTATAATATTACTGTAATATTTTTAACCTGTTCCGATTCGTTTTAGTCCGTTTTGGTGCATTTGGTTATTTTTAGACATTTTCGGTTAATCGTTCAAACAACTTTCGGTTAGCTTCAGTTAGTTCAAATTTATTTTAGCCATTTGAACCGACTCCAATAAGTTATAATCAAATTTAAGATTTTTGGTTAGTCCCCAAAATTCGGTTCGTTTTGGTTGGTTTTAACTTCCTTTAATTGTTGTAACCTATTCCGGTACGTTTTAGCCCGTTTTGGTGCTTTTGTTTAGTCATTTAAACCTTATATGCAATTTTAATGTTTTTGGTTAGTCGCCAAAATTGGGTTAATTTGGGTTAGTTTTAACTTACTTTAACATTTTTAATCTGTTCTGATATCTTTTAGCCCGTTTGGTGCATTTATTCACTTTTGGTTAGTTTTCGTTAGTCGTTCAATCAACTTTCGATTACTTTCAGTTAGTTCCAATTTAGTTTAGTAATTTGGACTGGTTCCGACACGTTATTATAACCAATTTAAATGCGAGTTTAAAAGTTTTTGGTTAATTTTAGTTAGTCGCCAAAATTCGGTTAATTTGGGTTAGTTTCAACTTAGTTTAATATTTTTAATCTGTTCCGATACGTTTTAGCCCTTTTTGGCGCTTTTAGTTAGTGTTGGTTAGTCGTTCAATCAACTTTCGTTAAAGTTAAATTAGTTTCAATATAGTTTAGTCATTTGAACCGGTAACTTTATAAACAATTTTAATGTTTTTGGTTAGTTTTGGTTAGTCGCTAAATTTCGGTTAATTTGTATGAGTTTTAGCTTAATCTGTTCTAATACGTTTTAGCCCGTTTTTGGTGTGTTAGTTAGTTTTGGTTAGTCATTCAATCAACTTTCGGTTAGTCTCAGCTAGTTCCAATTTATTTTAGAACCGATTCCGGTACGTTATTATAACCAATTTGAATGTGTTTGTTTCATTTTAGCTAGTCGCCAATATTCGGTTATTTTGGGTTAATTTCAACTTACTTTAATATTTTTAATCTGTTTCGATACGTTTTAGCTCTTTTTGGTGCTTTTGGTTAGTTTTGGGTTAGTCGTTCAATCAACATTGGATAAATATCAGTTGGTTTTAATATATTTGAGCCCTTTGATCCGGTGCCGGTACGCTATAAGCAATTTTAACGTTTTTGGTTACTTTTGGTTAATCGGCAAAATTCGGTTAATTTGGGTTAGTTTTAATTTGCTTTAACATTTTTAATGTGTTCTGATAGGTTTTAGCCCGTTTTGCGTCTTTTAGTTAGTTTTGGTTATAGTCATTCAATCAACTTTCGGTTACTTTGAGTTAGTTCCAACTTATTTTGAACCGGTTCCGATACCTTAATTATGACCAATTTTAATGTTTTTGGTTAGTTGGCAAAATTCAGTTTGTTAGGGTTAGTTTTACCTTACTTCCATATATTTAATTTGTTCCTATACGTTTTAGCCCGTTTTGGGTTTTTTGTTACTTTTGATTAGTCATTCAAACAACTTTCGGTTACTTTCAGTTAGCTCCAATTTATTTTAGTCATTTAAACCGGTTTCCATACGTTCCATACTCCATACGTCAATTCTGCGGCTGCGCGTGCCAGAGTTTTGGTGTTCGAAATTGTCGATACCTTTTTTCATACCAGTTTTGATACCCAACCAGTCTGAACAAAAAAAATTGGAGGTATGGTGATGGAACTTTATTAGACTTTTAATCTTTTATAATTTAATATCCCTCAAAAATATTAATAAAGACTTTTCAATACATTTAAATAGCATTCCTACCTACTCAAGACAATCAAATTTAAATTATGTGCTAAAAAATTCGTTTCCAAACTTGAACATTTTCGGTCTCAAATTTCCCAATATTTCAATATCCAGATTTAATTTAAGAATCGAACTCTATAAACGACCCACAAATTCCCATTTTTAGATTTGCGTAATCAATTTAGATTTGAATTTTGGTGAAAGAAAAAAATTACGAAAAATTAAAATGCTACGCCCATGATTGTTTACCCACTAGCCACTTCCTGTATCACAATTTCATTGATAAATACGCACGTCACAGTCTGTGGTATACGATGCAGTTTTCTAGAAAATTATGAATGACAGACTTTGTCATTTTAAGTAAGTAGTCTTAGTTTCAGTCTATATCTAGTTAGTTGCGAGCCGGTGCAGTTGCGAGACGCAGTCAGAAGTAACACCCTCAACGTCACTTAAGGAAGTCCTAGAACATTTCCAGAAGTCGTGGCGTCATTTGTCCTCCGAAGAACTGAAGAAAGCTACACAATTTATCAAAGAGCAGAGCACAGCCTTTGAAAGGAAAAATGGCAATACTGGAAGAACGAACATCATAAAACATAAAATCGACACTGGAAGTGCTCACCCCATACGGCAGCATGCTCGGAGGCTACCAGTGACGAAGCAGGAATAGGTTACCAAATTAGTCATCAAAATGCTTGACGATGGAATTATTGAGGAATCATCGAGCCCATGGTCGTCTCCTGTTGTCTTAGTCACCAAAAAAGATGGGACTACCAGATTCTGCGTGGACTATAGAGAGCTCAATGACGTCACCAAGAAAGACAGCTATCCACTTCCCAGAATTGAAGACACCACAGATCTATAGAGCTACGCAACAGATACCTCTTCCAATGCTTTTTACGCGGGGCCAAAATGTTCACCGGCTTTCGCGAGCGGGTGAACCAGTCGTCTAGGAACGGGTCGGTGCTGCCAAGTTATCACGTCGAACAATATTCCGGCTGACTTTTTGACCCGCTCAAATCATCAAGATTTATTATTAATATTTATGTATCAAATTAAGACAAACATATTTTTTTAGAAAAATACGATTTTTACATTTCTTATTAAGTATGATAGTTTATTAATAGTTAAACAAATGAAACGGCAATTTAAATGAATCAATTTATAATATTGATAGTAGAGTTTAAAACAAAATTAAATGGTACTTTGACATGTCGATAAACATTTCAAAAATTCCTTTGATCTTCGAAACAAAATCCTGCGTGATAATATTATTACTTAATACAAATAAGAGATATTACAGTATGTTAACAAAATTTGTAATGACCTTTTACACCGATATTTAAGGTGAGTTTTAGCCCATGTTTAAGCAAACACCATTCACTGAATCTGATAATGAACTTTAATTTGACATAATATAACATACGATTGCCAAGAAAATGAGTAATACCATAATGTGATATGGAAGGTAAACTACAGTTCGCGACATGGCAACACGGCGGGGCAAAACACGTCTAAATAGGAAAATATTTAAGTTTATTGCATTATTGGCGAGCGACACTTTTACTACCGGAGTAGGCATCTGTTGCGTAGCTATATAGACCTGTGATGACACGTTGACGACACTAGCAGGTTCTCATTGGTTCTCAACACTCGATTTAAAGAGCGGCTACTGGCAAGTAGGCATCGACGGACAAGATAAGGAAAAGACTGCCTTTTCTACCGAAAGTGGTTTATCAGTTTAAAGTTATGCCCCCGCTACTTTTGAGCGTCTTATGGAGGTTGTTCTACGAGGCCTCGTCCTCGCGACAAACATGAACTGCGGAGCTTCCTTGGACTATGTGCTAATTATAGAAGATTTGTTGAAGGATTTGCAAATATAGCTGCACCTCTACATAAGCTCACTGAAGAACGAGCAAATTATAACTGGGCTCATAACAGCGATTCTGCGTTCAGGAAATTAAAAGCGGCTCTATGTTCTAGTCCAATATTGGGATATCCGGAACAAAAGGGTAAATTTGTATTGGACACAGATGCAAGCAACACCGACATCGGAGCAGTTTTATCGCAAGTACAAGCAGGGGAAGACCGAGTTATCGAATAATACAGTCGAACACTTTCGAAACGTAAACTACTGTGTAACCCGAAAAGAGCTTTTGGCAATAGTACGATCTGTTGAGCATTTCCATCAATATCTATATGGGCAAGAATTTCTGATAAGAACTGATCATGCAGCACTTAAATGGCTTTTGGATATGAAACAGCCTGAAGAACAGGTAGCCAGGTGGCTTGAAAAGTTACAACAATATAACTTTAAGGTTAAGCACAGAGGGCAGGGAGATTGCATAATAATGCAGATGCTTTATCCAGAAAACCATGTGCAGATAATTGTAAGCATTGCCAAAGAATAGATCAACGAGAAGGAATTACTCCGATTAGCCAAACGAAATTTGAGGTTGATCAGCAGTGGACCAACTTATAGTGAAATAGCACTATTGCTAAGAGCTGAAGAAGAACATCAACCAAGACCAAGCTGGAGCGAGATATCAACTAAAGGACTTGCTTTTAAAACTCTGTGGGCTCAGTGGGACTCCCTGGTGGTGGAAAATGGACTTCTTAAACGAGCCTGAGAAAGCGCCGATGGGAAAGTAGTGAAGACACAGTTAGTGGTACCAAGGAGGAAGATATCGGAAGTTCTGGAAGAAGTTCATAATGGAAAGTCTGGTGCTAATCTCGGAGTGAACAAAATGATTGACAAGATTCGCAACAGATTTTACTGGGTCAACTACTGCCAGGATGTGAAATCGTGGTGTAAGCCAAGGACCCAAAACAAGATCTAGGGGCAAAATGAAACAGTATAATGTGGGCCTACCGTTTGAACATATCTCCATTGACGTAGCTGGCCCTTTTCCAGAAACAAATAATGGTAGCAAGTACATTTTAGTGGCAATTGACTACTTCAGTAAATGGCCTGAAGTCTGCGATCCCCAATCAAGAAGCTGTTACCATAGCAGAGGTCCTTGTGAATAACTTATTCAGCAGATTTGGTGTTCCGTTAGAGCTGCACTCAGATCAAGGACGCAACTTCGACTCCAAGGTTTTCCAGAAAGTCTGTGATTTTCTCAACATCCACAAAACACGGACTACCGCCTTACATCCACAATCAAACGGCATGGTTGAGAGGTTTAACAAGACCATTGAAGAACATTTGTCAAAGGTCGTAGATGAACATCAAAAGGATTGGGACCAACACATACCACTATTTTTAATGGCCTATAGGTCAGCAGTCCATGACACGACAGGACTAACACCAGCCATGGTTTTATTTGGAAGAGAACTCCGTTTACCCTGTGACCTATTATTCGGAACGCCAGACAACCAGGATATAGAAATTCAAGACTACGCAGACTCCCGTCAGAGAAAACACGGAGAAAGCCAGTGACCGAATGAAGACACGATATGATCTCAAAGCTAATTCTATGGGATTTCAGATGAACGATAAAGGCTGGTTATATAATCCGCAAAGGAAGAAAGGAAGATCTCCTAAGCTAACGCCAGTATGGGAAGGACCCTATACAGTCATCAAAAGAATTAATGACGTTGTGTATAGAATTCAGCGTGGTCCCAGAAGCAAACTGAAAGTTGTTCATCTCGACAGGCTGAAAGCATATCACGGGCATGCAGTATTTGATCGGGACGATCAGGTTTAAGAGGGAGGCAATGTCACGACTAACAACCATCCGAACGTTTTTGTGCTGCCCTATAGAACTGGCTTTGCAGCGTACCGCTTCTCTGTCTGTATGAGTCATCGCCCGCCGGGCTGCCGCGAAGATTCAGGAACGTTGGAATTATCTTGATCGAGTCATGTAGAGTGGCCTCGTAATACTGCCCGAATATTCGTGATAGATTTGAGATTATATATAAAGAGCAGACCTAAGCCGAAAATTAGTTAGTTAATCACTGAGTGTTAAATTGTAAAGAGATATTAGTTGGAAAGTTATAAGACTAGTTTAGTGAGTTCAATTGTATACAGTGGTAGATAATAAAGAGACTATTAGTTGAAAATAGTAAATTTGTAATTTCGTTCAAGACCCACGTGAAAAACGTAACAATACGTTAAACAATATAAATTGTATACCTGAATATACAACGAAATATTAGGTGCACAACCTTCACGCACTTAAAAACACATAAATAGTTCCCATTTCAAAGACATCAAAATGTAAGAAAATAACACTAATTAGGGCAGCCATCGCCAAATTCTCAAACAACTATTCGTTTGTCAATACATCGAAGACGACGAATTGGGACTCGGAATTCTAATCATCCTGCGTGACAATCACCGTTAAATACGGAAGTACGCGCGATAAAATCATCCATACTTTTAGTGGGCTCCCATTCGATGGTATTCTTATGGCAAAAGCATTTGACTAGATGTTATGACGTCACTGCAATTTTAATATTAGCCAGTAGGCCTTTTTGTCTGGTAAAATTCATTTTGTTCATCGTTAACGTTATGCTTGTAAGAATCAAATATTCTTTGATAAAGAATAACTTCTATAAGCTTCGGGATAGCCGCGACATGAAATGTCCCCCATAGTTAGCAATATCATCCGGGCTGTCTCAGGAATTATTTATTGGAAATGTGTTGACCTTTTTCAGCGGCCAGGAAAGTAACCCCTATCAAAAATTATTTGAAATATCTTATAAAGGGTGTCCAATTAAGGTAGCCCATTAACTTTTGTTATAATATAAAAAGGAAATAAAAATATCTTAATATTCTTGGGTAATTTTATTCTAGAAACTATGCCATTAAACATGGAAGACGATCAGTTAAATGTCCACCTCGACTTCGCTGACAGGAGTAAACCCTTTTGACGAATTTTCCATAACGGTCATGCATAACTGTAGTTCTATTCTTGCGATGACGGCTCAGATATTGTCTTTCAGCTCTTCGATGGTTAAAGGTTTATTCGCATAGACCTTTCCTTTAATATAGCCCTACAGAAAAAATCCAATGCGTTCAGGAAATCTATTGTTCAAAACTGCCAATGTTTCTCTCGCAGTGTGGCAGGTAGCACCATCCTGCTGGTACCACATATTGTTGAAGTTAAAATCATTAATTTGCTGAGAAAAAGTTGTTCAACATCTCGCGGTAAACGCTGACCATTCATCGTTAAGGCATTACCAGCCTGATCTTGAAAAAAGTACGGGCCAATAATCCCCTGACTCCACAAAGCACACCAAACGGTGACTTTAATTGGATGCATTGGTTTTTCGTGGATTAGATGTGGATTTTCAGACCCTCAGATTCGACAGTTTTGTTTATTGACGTGTTCCGAAAGGTAAAAATGAGCTTCGTCACTGAATATGTTTTTTTTTTACAAAAATTTCCACCGGCTCTTATTTTTTTCAATATTTCGTTACTCAATGCACGACGCCGTCCATGATGAACGCTTTAGTTCTTGGGTTAGTTGGATCTTGGACGCATGAAGACACATGTATTTGGTTAAAATTGTATGCAGAGTGCTTTTCTTAAGCACCATGTGTGCATGTTGTGCACGGCGCCTTACGGAAATTGTGTTATCTTCAGCAACACTTGCACGTACCGTCTCGATGTTTTCCACCGTTGTGCCATAGTTGTTCGCGATGTCGTTCACGTGTTTGCTTATCACAAACAGAGCCACTGTCTTCGAATTTCGCCATTGGGCGCTGAATAGTGCGTTTAACAGGTGCATTATGTCGACGGAAACGATGGCGCAATTTTCTTTCAGTAGTCACAATTGATCTGTTACTTTCGTAATAAGCTTGTACAATCGAACGCCTTGTTGAAGGGTGTACCGCTCCATTTTGAAATGGCATACTATGCACATGACATCTGCGAATTTCCAAAACTTAAAATCCATAGCAACAGAAATGGTGAAATCGGCTACCTCTTAATTGGACACCCTTTATGATGGTATGACTAGGGTATGGTAACATTTGCTTAGTAGAGCAGGAAGAATATCATCTGGACCAGCATTTTTGTTGATATCCTATATCTATTAAATTTCTCTAATAACAACTTATGATTGTAACCTTGTTTTGGATAATATCCAAAATTCCTAAAAACATATATTTGAGGAATTTACGCTGCACGCGTTCTATGGTTTTAATGCAAACTTCATATTATGGAGACCATATTATGCTCCCATAGTTCAACCCTGGCAATACCAGACTGTCAAATAATTTTAGATAACACTCAACATTAAAACTTTTAGAGGACCTGATGATGAAGCCCATTGTTTTATGTGTCCGATTCACCATATTAATAATGTGTAAAAGCCAGATTGCAGTCAACTATAACACCCAAGTCCTTCTCATTGCTGGAACCCTCAAGCAGTATATCATTAATATTATAAATATATTCAACTATATTTCTATTGAGTGTAAGATACATAGCAGAACATTTTTTACTATTGAAGCCAAATGCATTTGCATTACACTAGTCTACAACGTTATACAAACTTGATTGTAAACGGACACAATCCTCGATAGAATCTATTTCCACATACATTTTAAAATCATCGGCAAAAAGTAAGGTATCTGAATTCCCAACAACAGAACATATGGCATTAATAGCAATCAAAAACAACAAAGGTCCCAAATTGGAACCTTGGGGAACTCGACGTACTCATATAAACATCAGATCTGACACCCTTGATACTGCTGCCTATTCAACAAGTAAGAGCTAGTCAAGTCGATTAAATTATTGGTTAGATTATTCTGATAAAGAGATTTTATTATAAGACTATGTTTTACCCTATCAAATGCCTTCTCCATATCTGTATAAATTACTTCAACGTGCTTTCTCTTCTTAAATGAATTATTATGAACAAACTGACAAAATGTAATTAAATTTGTTAATGTAGATTTAATTGGTAAAAAGCCATGTTGGTATTTAGATATATTATACTTAGGTCATCATATAATCGATCAAATAGGGCTATCTGAAAAACCTTAGATACTGCATTTAGGATAGTGACGGGCCGATAATACTTCATGCTTAGGCCCTTTTTTATGTAATTGAAATACCTTACTTATACGCCAATCTGTAGGATAGGTTGAGCTTTGTAGAATAAGGTTAAAAATATGAAGACGAGCTTCCACCAATAAATCGCCACAGCCCTTAATTATATATCCAGGGACCCCATCAGGTCCAACAGATCTGTTGCCCTTTAGTTTTTTAATGGCTTTCCTAATCTCCTGTTCCGAAAAGGCCCTATTACAAAAATAATATTTAGGAGGGACCTTATCCTTATAGGCAGGGACTTCAGTCATAAAAACAGAACTAAAGTACTGAGCAAACATGTTTGCAATATTTTCTGTGCCAGATGCAGAAAGATCATTATAGGACACTTGAGCAGGTATATCAGCATCATTCTTTTGATTGCGAATGTAGGACCAGAAATACTTAGGATCACTGACTGAGACTTTGCTCTGCAGTACTTATGTAAAAAGTAAATGCTTTTTTAATTTTTAATTAATTTTTTTTCCTAAACTCCCTATATCTATCCCACCAAAAATTGATTTTAGTTCTTTTATATTTAGCTAAAAACTTTTCCTTGTCTCTGATCAATCAATCAATTCAATTCAATGATAATGTACCAGTCAACTGATATTAAAAGTATTACCTTGTGTTTAGATTAGGTTAGGTACCTCAAATTTTGTATGATTTAGATTTTGAAGATAACATGCAAATTAAATGATTTCAGGATAAGCAGGACTTTTTCTACCATGAAGTGCGGAAGTATCATCAGAAACACTATCATGAAAAGTTAGCGATGGAAGTTAGACGCGAGAAGTTGTTGGAAAGTAGCATGAAGGCTACCAAAAATTTTTCTGTGACAGATTGGTGCAAGAACTTTGAAATTACATTTTATGGGGAACAAGGTAAGTGTAAACGTATAGGGTTTCGAGAAGTCAATGTAGGCACTGTTGATTCTCGAAGCCAAGTGACAGATGCTTCAAATGTCAGGAAAGTTGTGCCAATATAATCGAATCGACGGCTTTATTATTGCTGGCTAATAATAGATCATTCTTTGGTTCGTAGTACCCTTTTAACATTTTTCAAGAGCTCTGGACATCTGTCGAGATCAAGCAATGAGTGGATAGAGATAGTAACGCCTAAAAGTTTGAACTCGCTCGCAGTCTCACTCTCCTTATCCATGAAAAACCTGTTGATATGAGAAGCTTAAATTCCTCCACATTCTTTAAATCTAGTAAAACCAAATAATAATTTAAAAGTGCTAATCAGTCAGTAAGTCGCATTTATGAAATCACTTCTATTCCTTCCAGGAATTGACTGGGGCGGACTGCGCCGTGAATGGTTCGAACTAATTTGTGCTCAACTATTTGATGCGAAATACGGGCTGTTTTCCAGTTTCCACGAAGGGCAGCAGTCATTAGTACATCCCAATCCAAATAGACCAGCTAATTTAAAATTGAAACACTACGAATTTGCAGGGAAAGGTTTGTATTTGTGAATAATATAATATTTTATTGTTGATATTTTAATTTAAATACTGAAATAAAAAGTATATTATGCGGTACGTTTTAATTCATTCTTTTTTCAGTTGTAGGAAAATGTCTGTATGAAAGCGCTCTTGGGGGCTCTTACAGACAGCTGGTGCGAGCCAGATTCACCAGATCGTTTTTGGCGCAAGTGATTGGGCTTCGAGTGCATTACAAGGTATTTAGTACTACCAGCATCATTGGTACCGCAATTTATTGCTGGTATATAGGTATTGAAATCAAATATTTGTTAACCAAGTATCTTAAATTATTGTAGTATTTTGAACAAGACGATCCAGACCTTTATTTAACAAAAATCAAATATTTGCTGGAAAATAACATTGATGAAATTGAAACAGAAGTCCTCTTTGTTGAAGAAGAGTATGATGATACGGGACAGTTAGTTAAAGCAGTAAGTAGTTTCTTTTAAGAATAATTCAATTATACAATTATCTTGTAAAATCAAAAGATTTTTTATTGCCTATACCTATAACAATTTAATTGTTTTATGTATTATCTATATTTTCAGTGATTTACTGACTGATTTAGTGATTTACTTGGTTAAGTTTTATATGTTGTCATTACAAATGCATAGGGTGCCTCAATGTCAATCAGTCAGCTTCGGATTTTTAAATAAACACTTCATATATTCTTAGAATTTTGTATTTTGCTCAAAACTAACTTCAAAATTTTATAACATGTGTTGAATAGCATATACACTAGTTCATATTCTATTATTTGACGATAACTCGAGGTTGACACCAAATGATAGGTTATGACAGACATAAGGAAGTGTCATTGAGTTGAAGTGCGAACATCGTTGTTTCGGAACCAGTTTCATTTCAGTACAGAGAATATGGAATTTAAACTGTACCGGTTTACCTTCTGCAACCACACGCTTGTCGCACTCTTGGGCTTTCAAATACCCGTTTAATGTTTTAGATTGAGCTATTACCAAACGGTGCTAATTTAAGAGTTCGAGATAGTACAAAACTTCAATACCTGGACGCCTTGGCGCAGTATAGACTGGCGACTAAAGTAAAAGACGAACTGGAAGCATTCCTCAAGGGCCTTAACGAATTGATACCAGACAACTTGTTGAGCATTTTTGACGAAAATGAGTTGGAAGTAAGTAAATTTCAAGTAAAATATATTTTTACCTAATTTACTATGAAGCTAAATTATATCTAATTTCCGAACGGGCCTTTCAGCTACTCCTCTGTGGCACCGGTCAGTACAGCTCGGCAGATCTACGCGCGCACCACGTACTTAACGGCGACTCGGTGGAATTCCGACGTGTCGTCGGCTGGTTCTGGGCGGCCGTGGGCAACTTTACTCAGGAGGAAATGGCGAGGCTGCTGCAATTTGCTACGGGATGTTCTCAGCTGCCCGCCGGGGGATTTGCCGAGCTCACGCCGAGATTTCAGATTACTGCCGCGCCTACTTTTGGGAATTTGCCTACTGCGCATACTTGGTAAGTTCTTGAAGCGTTTCTCTGTCTGTGTATAGAATGGTTTTTATCAAAGCGTACTATTTATTAGAGCAACCACTGTGTCTTTAGTATGTGTCTTAAAACCTGATATATCTATCAACATCAACTCAAAGAAAAGAAACCGACATGTTTATAATATATTAAGGATTTTTAGCGTGTTATAAATTCCTATAACTGCACGGTAATATCACACAATTCTGTACAAAGTTACCTCCTCGGCCTTTTACATTATTGAACTAAGAAGGCAATGTTTTATATTAATAAATTAAATCTTTACAAAATTAATTTCACCATTTAGGAGTATGTTTGCTTGTTTTAGAGATATACGTACTATGTAATCTTCTGCTTCATGGCTTAGAACCACCCCCAACAAGCTTGGTTAATATTTGACTATTTTGAGCCATATTTCTGGTTAATTTTCAATCCTCACTTAACAATAAATTATCATAAATTCAAGCAGTGGCGAGGTGCAAAATAAACAATCTTAAACCTTAAGAGAGAAAAAACGACATAAATACTGCTTTTGACAGGATGGCAATGTTGCTATTAATGTCAAACGAAAATGTACAAAAACCAAATGGCAACATTGGCTGGAGGTTAGGGGGTTAATGTGTGGTGAGAGTCAACCGCTTTTTTATGGCAGTGGCACACACACACTAAAGGAAGATCCTATGGCGCTCGAGGAGTGGTGTGTGTGCGAAGATGTTGATTGACACGGTTCTTGAATAGTTGTAATTAGGGGGAAACAGATGCCCTGGGAGTGAGTTCCACAGTGATGCAGTGCGCCAGACAAAGCAGTTCTTGTAAAGCGATGTTCTAGGTGTTTCCAGTTCTACGACGAACTGGTGCGCTCTTGCCGTTTGTCGTGACTGTCTGACAGGCGTGGCCAGGGGCAGGATGAGGCGGGCCAAATGCTGGGAACATCTGCCGTGAAAGTATCTGTAAAACAGGAACATCTCGGCCACATGTCTGCGGTGTTCCAGACTATTCAGATTCCAGGTCAACTCCGGGTTGCCGACGAGATGCACAGTTCTCTTCTGAATGGAATACAGCAGATTTAGGGTGTGCTTTGGTGCGGCACCCCAGATGTGTAAGCAATATTTTAAGCACGGTCTTATTTGCGCTCTGTAGAGCAAGAGCAACTGCTGCGGTGTATACAGGTTTTTGTTGCGAAATTGCGCATCAAGCTTCTGGGTGGCTGATTTTGCGATGTTAGCAACGTGGTCATGCCAGGGCATATTGCTGTTGACCGAGACACCCAGCAGTCCGATTGACGAGGATGAAGGAATGGTCGATCCTGCCGTAATGATGTCGGGGCCCGCCGTATTGGCCCTCTTGGTAAACGTGGCTGCTTGGGTGTTTGCTGCATGGACTGGACCAAATTTCTGTCGCCCCAAGTTTGAACTTTCTCCAAGTCTTGATTCATTCCTGTAATCTGATCCGGTCTGCGGTGATAAGTCTCAGTCGCTGGTAAAGGTTTTTCTGATCTAAAAGGTACTGTCATCTGCAAAACTGTAAATAGGATTATTCGTTTCAGTCAGCAGGTCATTAATATAGATGAGGAACAGAGTTGGTAAAAGTATTGCGCCCTGAGGCACGCCCGCGTTAATGGCGAATGTGTTTGAGATGTGTCCATCAACTGCAACGTGTAGAGATCGGTTCTTAAGGAAACTGGCAAGCCAGCTGCAGAGAGAGGCTGGCAGTCCGAAGGACGGCAGTTTGTTGAGCAGTCCGTCATGCCAAACTCTGTCGAATGTCTTCGAAATATCCACCGCAATCGCTCGACACTATCCATAGTTCTCAATTGTCCTACTCCATATATGAGTGACATAGGCCAATATATCTCCTGTCGATCGCTTTTTGCGAAAGCCGTATTGATTATCGCTGATTATTCTGTTCGTCTCGAGGTACTTGAGTAGTTGCTGATTGACTACACGTTTCATGACTTTGGAACTTATTGGAAGGAAGGCAATTGGGCGATAGTTTTAGGGCGTGGTTTTCTTGCCTTTTTTTGGAACAGGTTGCACTCGAGCGACTTTCCAAGAAGATGGGTAAATCCCTTTTCCGTAAGACAGAGAAAAAAGACTGGAAAAAACGGGTGTTAGTTCGTTGGCGCAGTTCTTTAACACGATGGCAGATATTCCGTCCCAGATGGACTTAGTAATTTAATGTCATCAGGCAAGCTATTGTAAACATGAGCTGCGGTATACAGAAAAGACGCCTTGAAAAATTCAAAGCGGTGCTGGGGAATAGGTAGTGTTTTTGTGTCGTATATTCACTGAATGAGCGTCTCCCCTTTAGACCAAAATTTCCGATAAATAAGTTGGTTCTCTGATATTTATCAATTTATGCACCAAACAGCCCATGCCCACATATCGCATCTGAGCCATATTCATGGCTGACGTGGTCCCTACGTGACAGATCCTTGGCAAAACGCACACAAGAGTTTTGTATTTTTTTGAATTTTGTACCTGTTAAACTGTTAGAAATGGGCCATATACAATATTAAGATAGGAAGCTATACTGAATACCAGACTTTCTGTAAGAATTTTTTTTTGTACTTTGCGGCAAAATATTCTTGTATTCATACAATAGTTTTAGCCTATAATAGGATTTTTGGCATATATTATTAATATGGGTAGTGTAGCCTGGTGTCCATACACAACCTAAGGTTTTTCACCTCTACTGCCCATTCTATATCAGTGTTATTTTTTTTTTATTTTAAAGGCATCAGAGTATTAATACTTATTTCATTTCTTGAAAAGAAATGCGTCTTACCAGGATTAATAAAAAGAGAGTTCTTACTGGCCCATACAGAGATACACTCCAGGTCACTATTAATAAACTTCATCGCGATAGGCAGGCCACCTGCAGGTGTCGGCAAATAAATCTGCAAAGCATCCGCATACATATGGTACCCGCAATGTTCTATGTGCCGTGAAGAGAAGTTGCCCAAGGACAGAGCCCTGAGGCACACCCCCGCACACAGGTCTCCAGTCATACATCCCCACAACTCCATTATCATCAGTGAGTCTAACACCCTGTTTCCTATCGTGAAGATAACTGCCAAACCAACCGTTTGCTGTTATGTTGTAATAAGTTAGTTTTGCCAACAATAGATCGGTATTCAGAGTATCGAAAGCTTTAGTCATGTCTATCAGTACCATTGGACAACAGTCCCCTATCAAAAGACACTGCAATATCAGTTGTAATATTTAACAGTGCAGTTGCACAACTATGATTGGTCCTGAAACCTGACTGATATTTGGGTATAATTGATTTGAGATAATCTAGTACCTGAGCTTTTACAATTTTTTCCAACACCTTAGATGCCGTTGGCAAAATACGAATTGGCCTCAGCTCGCTGACAGTGGCAGAATTGTTCACTTTAGGGACAGGAATTCATAATGTTTACTAGTGGTTTTAGGCAATATGGAATGCAAGCTTTTAACATTCTTATAGATATTTCGTCGATACCAACTGCATTTCTTTTGATACTGTTCAAAACTCTTAGCACCTCACATTCAGTTACAAGCCCAAGTGTAAAGGGTTCACAGTCAATTGATGAACTGAGAAAGTCACTTACAACCGGGTCAACTCGTACCTGGGGCACATTTTCTATGAAATTATTAAATAATAATATTTGGTTCTTTGATGATATGCGAAATTTCAACAGACTCATTGTTAATAATTCTCCAATTTAATATTTTTTTCAAAAATTCTTCAGTTGAACCTTTGCATTTTTTTATTTTACTGGTAAAATATGGCATCTTTTCTGATTTCAATGCCAGTTACATAGTTGTTTAATTGAACGTAATATTCTCTGCTAGCTGGTGTTTTTAAAGATATATATACTTTCTAAAAGCTTTATGTTTCATTTCAATCATTTTTTTTTCAAATTGTAAGTTAACCACAATAGTCTGAGGTTTCCCAGTTTCATTGGTTTAAGAGGACAAAACACGTCGAATAAACCTAACAATCCGTCATTAAACATTTGTACCTTAGAATTAACATCACTAGTCATGTAAAGGTCATGCCAGTCAATTTCTTCCAAACAACTCCTAAATTCCTCAGAATTAACCAGCCTAAAATATCTGCTTCTTGCCGCAACACTTTTGGTTTTTGACTTATCACATTCTATTTTACCCTCATGATCCGTTTGAATTGGATCACATGGTAAAACACCAGGTCAAACACCATGATCTACGACTAGACTTATGTTATTTACAATAATGAGATCAATAATTAAGGTTTTATTGTATGGTGTAATTCTGGTAGGCTTTTCAACTATTTGAGTTAAATTAAAACAATTAAAAATGTCATTTAAAAATTTACATTCTACGGAGCTGCTGTTTAAGATATTTATATTAAAATCTCCTGTACAAACAACCACATGACAGGTATAAATGACCTCCGGAATGACATCGTATAAGCATTTTAGCTCGGTGTATGCCACTGAGGGTGGCCTATAAACTACTCCCACCGTTATGGATTGCTTATTATATCTCAAACTCAGCCATAGCTGGTCAATTCTGTTATCGAAAGCTGGTATGTCAATAAGGTTTATCTTTAATTTACTATTTACATACATTGCAACTCCTCCCCCTCTGCCATCCGTATCTTTTCTATATAATTTAAAATTTTTAACAGCATTACAAAAACAATAAATTCCACCAAGGAAATTAATTTAGTTTTTCCTTGGCAACAATAGGTGATATTGAGTTTATTTTAAATAATATTAAAACTAACGCTCAAGGCACAGATCATATTAATTTAAAAATGTTGGGGCTGTGTAGTCCCTTTATCAACCATATTATTTTACATATTATAAATAGCCTTATTGAAAACAGCCATTTCCCAGCATTGTGGAAAAGAGCCATTGGCATACCCCTGCCAAAGGTAAAGTGATCCTAAACAATTTTCTGATTTAAGAATAATAGTATAGAATAAGTATTTTGTTCACAATCTCGAAAATGTTTGAAAAGGTTCTTCATAAACATATGTTTAATTACTTTATAGAAAGACAGATAATACCAGACTGTCAATGCGGTTTCAGAAAAGGTTTCAGCACTGCAACCGCGCTGGCTGCAGTTATGGATGATTAAAGCGTGTGACGAAGGTTTGGTTACCGTGCTTATCTTGCTGGATTTTTCGAAAGCTTTCGATATACTGGATCATGAGCTTTTGTGTGCCAAGTTGAATTATTATGGCTTTCAAAATGACGCTGTTAACTTAATTAACTCTTTTTTAAATAACCGGTCGCAGATTGTATATAATAACAACGAATCAAACAATATTGCCATTCACTCTGGAGTCCCGCAGGGATCCATTTTATCCCCATTGCTTTTTATTACTTACACTATAGAAATTATAACCTCTCCGATTCTTTGTAAAACACAAGCTTATGCTGATGACACACAGCTTTATCACTCATTTCATCAATCAGATGTGCGCCGGGCGGCTGCAGACATAAATAGGGATTTGGAAAGTATTTCGTCAATGTCCAAAGAACACAACTTAAACTTAAATTCTAATAAATCTAAATTAATTTGTATTTCCAGTAAAGCTAAAAGAACTGCCATAAAAGAAACATTAAATCTGCAAATATGCGATGCTTCGTTAACCTTTGTACCATATGCAAAAAACCTGGGTCTCGTACTTGATGAGGAATTACGTTTCTGTGAGCATATAAAAGGCTTGATCAGGAAAGCCTATGGTGCATTAAAATTGATTTATAGTAACCGACATTTACTTGATTATAATTTAAAGAAAATGCTTTGCGACAGTTTAGTTTTATCACACTTTACATATTGTGACTTTCTGTATGGTCCTTGCCTCTACGAAGCTGATAAACGTAGAATACAAAAAATACAAAACTCATGTTGTAGGCTTATGTTCGGAGTACGTAAATATGATCATATTTCGGAAAAAATATCTGAATGTAGATGGCTCGACATGAATAAACGTCGAGTTCATCACCTCGGCAGTTTCATCCATAAAACTATAAAAAATCCACTTTCTTCCAACTTACTTAGAAATAAATTCATTCTTAGATCTAACGTCCATGATAGAAATGTGCGGCATAAAAACAAATTCACCCTGCCACAGCATCGTACAGCGATATTTGAACGAAATTTTTCGTTCAATGCTATAAAACTTTATAACTCTTTGCCTTTGCCTGCTCCAATAACTAACTAATTTTAAATACTGTTATTCTCTAAGCTCGAGGGGTTAGCAGGTCTACTATACTGGTTAAGTAAGAGTAGCCATTTGGCTAGACTTCGCCAGGGTAGCTTCTGCGGGCCTCTCATCATAAAATGTATCTCCTTTGTTAAGTTTATTATTATACTAGTAGTACTCAAATGTTATCTTTTACAATAAAAGTAATCTATTATTATTATTATTTTATTATAAGACTCAGACAGCAGACTGCTGTTAAGCCATCTTTCAGATATTGAGATTATGCCATAATTGGAATTCTGAATAAAATACTGAATATCCGAATACTTATTACATATGGACCAGGGATATGAATTATATTTAGTCTCCATAATCTTAGATCCAGGCCTCTGAAGGTTAAACGGTATTGTAATGCAGTCATCCGTATCTATTTTCTCGGCTGTAGTTGAGCTTCCCCGTGAAACATTCTGCTGTTGGGACGCTATCGGCGAGACCATGCCCGTGATCCACGCCGATGAAAATGTTTTCCTTCATACCTTCCCTGCTGCCTTGGAAAAGTAAAACGTTTTACTGTAACATTTTCTGGCCACATGTTGGAGTTAAGGATATCTTCTTCAAGCTGTGGATTTACAGAGACTGTAGGCAAAACGAGTTGGTGTAGTCCCCTGCCTCGGCACAATCTTTTCACTGGACAGAACTGGAATTTTGTGTTCAAGCAAGCATGATTTTAATTTCCCTGTAGTTGACTCCAGGTTTAGGTTACCTATGTAAAATACCTTACAATCCTCCGCAGCTGATAATGAAGTAATATTTTTATTTGTACCCTTTATCACTTTTTTCGACGATACTTTTGGCATGAACAATTGATCACTTGGTCGAGATACCGCAGCCATATCATTAATCAAGTTAATATACTTGTCTAGTGTGCCCTTAGCTTCCATTACGGCATTTCCTACATCTTGTGAAGTTACTTTGTTAGTCTTCTATGTTTGAGGCTTCCAAATTTCCCTGTTTTACACTGGCGATGGCGGTAAAAAACTTCAGAATTTCAGAGTTGCTTTCGCATATTCTTACTGTCAAAGTCTCAATCTGATTACACATTTCCTTCTTGTAACCACTCAATGCATCTGACAAGGTTTTCGCCAACGTGATTTCCAGATACTTTAGCTGTCCCTCCTCACTTCTTTTCGGTTCATGTAATTCAATGTGCTCTTCAATAGCCTTAACTTTTTTCTTAACCTCCACAAGACGCTCGTCTGGCTTCACTTGATTATTTTTAAGTTCAACTTGAACACGCTTATCTCTTTCTTCAATCTCATTAGGTTGGCAGCTATATTCCACTTTCTTCATCTTTTCCTCCAGAGCAGTGACCTTCTGATTAATGGTTAACATATTTTCGACCCATTTTTCCGCACATTCTGGGCAAAAATGAAACATTCAATACCAAAACTCGAATTTCTGTAGAACTAATACCAGCACAACTCGCACATATCACCCTTCTACAACAATCGCAGCGGAATCCAAAGAGTTGACCCTTCTCTTCCTTTGTGATGCATTCACTTTTGCAGTTATAACAATCCATTTTGTCGAAACACCGCTTCTACGAATTTTCTCCAGAGGAAGTGGTAAGGTCGAATCTGAAATATATGTTGTTTTGATTGTTTTCCACGTTTGTGATGCTTTAATTTATTGGCAAAAACACCGTTTCAAACGCTGCCTTCACTGTCACTAATACAAAGGAATCTTAACACTCGATATTTGTTGTAATTTTAAATTTTCCACACTATAATACATAAAACAGACAGAACATTCACGACAGAACATTCATGACGTAAATTGCATATTGTCAGTGTTGCCGGAAGGCGACGAATTTGCCCCTCTCTGAGATTCGAGTGGGTTTGTCTAGTAAGCTGAGTAAGCCCGCAGCTTAAGGCAAATGCTTCAGCTTCTCTACCTTCGTTGTCGGTCTTGTTGTGATGTCTGAGCCAGTTGGTGTCGTGGGCATTGAAGTCTCCCAGAACGATTATTTCTGAATTGGGGTGATCGACCTGAGTCAAAAGTGGTAGCTAGTGTTGTAAAAAAGCTCAGGTAGGCTCTATCGCTCGGAGGGCGATAGACACAACATATAAACTTGGTTAATCCTTTGGCGGTGAACTTGAGCCACATGACGTCAAGGTTGTTCGGTTCAAGTGTTTCCTCGCGGTGACAGAAAGGTCGCTTCGGACAAAAAGGCATATTCCGAACTTATGCCTAAATCGGGTATGTAAGTCGTAACCCGAATAGGGGTAGTTTACTGTTGTTGTAACGTATGTCCCGAAAGTTTTGGCACAAAATTTAGGGGCCTTACTCGAGATGGGTTTGGAAACAAAAAATTGTTTATTTCCTTGACATTAGTTCGACATGTCCTTTTTTTAAATCAGTTGCATTAAAATATCTAATAAATTAGAATTACGAAAAAGTGTATATAATTTGGTTGGACGAATCCCTAAGGCTGAAATAATTCGCATTTTTCAAAACCAAACGCAGAAGTATTTACCGTACCATAGCCGAATGTGAAGAAGGAATTCCCAGTTTAAATCTTCCAAAAAGTGGAAGACCAAGAAGTTTTACACGAGAAAGGTTGGTAAGAAGAGCAAAAGACAGAGTCGGGCTTTCTACAGGAAAATTAGCGCGTCAATTCCGTTCTTCAAAGAGTTCAAGTTGTCCAGAACCTAATGCGTGATGTTCGCAGAAAATTGCGCCTAATTGAGCAGCACGGGCCCTTTCATTTAATTTAAGTTAATAATTTTGTTAGTTACTAAGCCGTTAATTATAGCAAATAATAAAAGTTTAAATAAAGTTACGTATTAAAAAAATATTTGGTTAAATATTTTGTGCCAAAACTTTCGGGACATACGTTAGTACATACTTGTGTTTCTGTAAGGGCTAGTATGTGTGGTCTATTGTTAATGTACCGAATTTATATTTGTATTTAGGCCTCTTATGTTGCAGAAATCTATTCAAAATTGGTTCGTTGGTCTGTGAAATGCGGAATGAAAGGCTCCCAGGGCCACCCAGCGCCCGGAGATTCGAATGGCCGGGGAGTCCTTTCATTATTACATATTGGTAACGCATTATTTGACACACGTTTTGTAAATGCGATTTTGATTTTAAAAAAAGGTAGAAAAAGATTACTTAAATAGAAAATAGAACAAGCGTCTGTAGACCCGATATAATTTTCGATACCGACTCTAGCGCCATCTAGTGCAGATGGCGTTGACTCAAGCGATTGCATTGGCGCTATGTCATCGTGATGCAATCGATTTGCATATAAGGCGTAGTGGTCCAGAGGACTAGATGGTTAGGTCTGAACTCGGCAGCGGCATTTATCGGCGTCGGCGGCTCGGGTTCAAACCCCGTTGTTTTCTTTTTAAGGTTAAGTTTCTAAACAGTTTTTTTCTTGATTTTGGGTATGTCTTGGGTTAGCACCTGGTTAGTTTCCTTTTCTTGAGCTCCCGTAGCGAGCGCAGCGAGCGGAGGGCCATGCGAAAAGTGATATTACTTATTGTAATACGTGCCCGTACTTTGGATGCACTTTTTCCAAAATATGTTGCTTGATTTAACTAAAAACCAAGATATATTTAATAAAAGCCGTATTATAGTCGATATACAGTAGCTTGCATGTGTTTCCGCGAATACATTCACAAAGTATAGGTGGCCTTTGGTATCGAAAATTTGATCGGGTCGCTAGACTCTTGTGAAAATAGATAGGTAGCAGGACAGAAGATCCGTTTTCTATCCAAAGGATGCGCTTTTAAATTTTCTCTTTATTTCAGCTTTAACCAACTTTGCTTACCAGACTATGATTCCTATGAGCAATTCGAGAAGGCTTTACTGCTAGCAATAAGCGAAGGAACGGAAGGTTTCGGAATGGTATAGCCTCCGCCCCTTATTTTCAAGAGTAGGTGATCTTATCAATTAGACTGATTTTAGAAGGAATAAGACGATATTTTTAAACGTTAGTGTCTCGATTATTGCTTGGTATTTACTTAGGACATAACTTTTAGGGGACTAAAATAAAATTTAAGCGATTGATCTAGATGAATGAATATAATTACTTTTTATTGTAACATCACGCACTAGTCATGGCTTTTCAGGAAGGCAAATCATAAAACGATTCTAGATTTTTCGTCCAAAATTTAATCGTTTTATAGAAATATCAACTAGTTTTTGGCTCTAATTAGAGTCTAGATGTAGTTAATTCTGCGTACATTGAAGCAGTAATAAATTATAAACTGAAAGAAGGTCTAATATTTAGAAGATAAGCAATAATTAAAAACGAACTTATCACTAGTCCTTGTTACAGATATAGTTGCAAACAATACATATGCACCGCAAAGAAAACATGTTATGTTGCATCAAGCACTAAAACTTCTCTTCAGTATTTTTATATGAGGCTTTACTTGTAATTAATAAATTGTGATATTTTGCAACTAACTGTACTTGATATTTTCTAGCCTAGTATTTATATGTGTAACGATATTCCTTTTCGCAGACATTGTCACATATTTTCGTTCTGGCTGACAGTTCCATTGGCATGTATAATATCGTTTTCCACTGGTCCGAATTGCATTATTTATACTGACCTAAGTTAGTTTTCCAGTCAAAATATTCTCATATTCAAAAGGATTAATATCGATTGTGTTTTGTATCCAAAATTATTGCTCTTCCAGTGTATCACACTTGAATTAAGCATTATCCAAAAGTAGTCTCTGACCTAAAATATGGTACGAAATCGTAGTTATAGTAGCAACAATGTTGACGAAAAATATGTGACAATTTTACTCCGAATTTGACTGTTAATTTAAGTAATGTATTTATTTTATTGGACCATTTTGTATCTGTATATGGTTTTGTTTTAGGAATATTGATGTAGATATTATTCATGTTTTTAGTAAAAAAAAGTTTAGTCATGATGGCTCGAAATCTGCGTTGATGCACGTTTTGACGATTTTCTTATAGTGGAAAATGTTTAAAATCAAAAGGAAACAATAAAATAAAGTAATTTGTGTGTTTTATGGTACCTTGGTAGTGCACTGCATATACTCTGAAACCATATACCATAGGTACTAGACTTTTTTTTTTACACAAATGTTCAACAATGATTTCTATTTTTAACGTGTGATGTTTTGCATTTTTATAGGCTTAGTAGCTTTAAAGGTTTTATTAACAATGTAATACATATTTAACAATAAAATAAAACTTAGTAAAGCATTATAGAAGTAAATAAAACTAGAAGAAAAGTTAAATTAGTCCCAGATTTGAAGACTAAACTATATAAAATTTTCAAGAATTTTGGGCTACTACAATGCCACAGTAAGACATTCCTTATAAACAATAGTAAATTGGTCGCAATAGAACTTATTCCTCATTATGAGTTAATCTGTATAAACGTTTACTTGCGGCTGCTTCTAGTAGCCAAAAATATCTCACTGTTTACATATTTTATAATATAGGTAACATATCGGGTAAAGCACATCTTGCTTAGAGGACCCAAAAATCACCCGCTTGAATGCATCATGAGAGTAGAACGGTCAAAGGGAAAAAACGGTTGAAGTACTGCTTATTTTATAAGCGAAACGATATTAATTTGTGAAACGTGTTTCTTAAAACAATTCAAAAAATATCTTCAAAATCCTTAGTTTTTTATCCGATAATTGTATAGAATTTTTACGATGCAGTTATCTCACACTAAATATGTTGCCGAATTACAGTTAGCCTAATCTCTTTATTCCGATCAGAAAACGATGGATATTGACAGTTAATGTCAAGATTTTGAAGCCAATTTAGAGCAGAGCCATTTCTAGGAAACGATTCAATCCTTTATTAGTTGTTTCATAGACCTATTTTCATTTAATATAGTTCAACCTGTACAACAAATCTCTTCTTAACTATGTTCCCATCTGTCGAAGACACATTCAAATAAACCATCAAATTGAAAATTTTACCGTTTTTAATTTGGAAAAATCCCTTGCTTTAAAAGTTAATATTAAAAAGCAGTTCTTCAACCGTTTCCAGCTTGGCTAACATAGCCGACATAAGGAACAATAGCTAAAAATTAGCCGGACTATCCAGATAGGCTGGTATTACCACGTGAGCAATTTTTTGTAAAGCCGATAAAGACAATAAAGCGAACTCTTTAGTGTTTTTAATAAGCCAAGCGTGTTTCTTTTCCTCCCGCAGTTCCATCGATATGTCCAGAACTTCCTGGGTTAATTCATTATTGGCGTCTTTCAGGACTTCACAGGAATAAATGTAGTCGTTCAATTGCGACTCCAGGTCTTCTACTTTGATGGAAATATCAATTTTTTCGTCTTCGAGCGATTGGAGCTGTTTTGTGATCGAGTTGTTTGCGTCGAGCTGCTTCTTGAATTCGCTAAAAAGAAATTCGATAGATAATGATTTTTTGTCGCCCCAGATAGCGTAAAGCAGCAATATGAAAAGTATGACAACGGCGCGGCGTGTGAGAGAAGTCAGAAAAACGTCACTTATCAGAGTTCCGTTAAATTTTTATCTAAAAAGCTTAAGTAGTGCTCGGTAGTCAGTTGACTAGTTCTAAGTGCAAACCCAACATTCTTTCTTACTAAAATTCACTCGCTTAAAAGCCAATCTAATGTCTTATTTTGTGTCCCGAATTGATCGGCGGCAGAGTGAATTAGTAGAGTCTCAAGTAGTCGGCAGAAATGAAATTGCGAATTCTGAAACCCAACCGCCATCATGGACCCTACCAACCAACCGACACTACTAACTACTACAGCCAACCGACACTACAACCAACCCACATTACTAAGTACTACAACCAACCGACACTACTAACTACTACAACCAATCGACACTTCTAACTACTACAACCAACCGACACTACGAAGTACTACAACCAATCAACACTACTAACTACTACAACGAACCACCAATCGACACATCTAACTATTACGATCAACCGACACCACGAACTACTAGAACCAACCGACTCTACGGACTACTCCAACCAACCGACACTTCTAACTACTATAACCAACCGACACTACTAACTACTACAACCGTTACTACTAACTAGTACAACTAACCGACACTACTAACTACTAAAACCGATACTACTAACTAGTACAACCCACCGACACTACTAACTACTTCAACCAGCCTAACTACTATTCCCGTGCGGGGTTGCTAGTCCCCCATCGGGCGCCTCCCCGGGTGGTGAATAGGGGGAATGCCTCCCAGATATGGGTGGTACCGGGGAAACCAAATACCCGGGGCGAACCAAAACTAGCAAAGGACACGACGGATCTCCAGGTTAGGAGGGGTACTTCGGCAGCGTCTGTCTCCATGTGAGGAGCGGCTGAATAAAAGCTAGCAGTAGCTCTAAAATGCAAAAAATCAGGATGTGTGACAAAAACAAATACATACCCCAGGTGAATAAAAATCTCACCATCGATTCCGATCGAGCGCAAGCCTCGGTGGTCGGTGCCGGGATTCTGGGAGGGACCAGACACACGTTTTGGATAATTTAAAAATTAATGAAGGGAAAGAGGAAGTCAGAAACGATATGCAGCTGGATTGGGAGAAATCATCTAATCCCTCTGCAAGAAGGGGATCCCTTGTGTGAACACCCCCTGGGTCTAGAAGGAGCTCTATATCATCCGCAAGCTCTGCAGCACAAGAGGAAATTTTGAACCAAGGAGAAATAGAAGAGAATCAGGGAAAGGACAGCTTCCTCTCTAGCTATACCAGAGAACATAAAAGAAGAAGGACAGAAACGCCAGAGAAAGAAAGCAGAAGCCAAGACCAAACTGCAGAAAAAAGGGAGCAGGAATTTATTGTCTTAAAGGACCTAATAAAGAAAATATCGCAGGAAACGGATTTTCTACGAAACATGATTCGAGAGATCCCAAACACAAAAAAAGAAATTAAGAATGCCATTACCAAAATAGATAAATACTCGAAGAAAATGAACTCCGCTACACATTTTGTGGGTGAACTTATCAAGGAAAGGTATGCAGACGATTCGAGGGTTATAGGAAAACTAACGAAAAATGTGGAAACACAGACACAGAGCAAGGAACAAGAAAATAAAGAAGAGTTAATAAACAAACTGAAAAACGTTCTGCAAGGAAATATGGAGGACACCGATTTTGAGGATTTGGCAAGCTTGGAATGGCCTGAGGAAATTTTTTAAAAATGCCAAATTACTAAAACTAGTAAATCAGTATCTGAAAAAGAAACAATCATCACCACTGACGAAGTCGACCCGATGGATCGACTACTTACAAAAGCCCGGGAAAGAAACCTCCAACTTTTCACAGAAATGACAACACCTAAAACAGACATAGGTAGAATGCAAGGATACCTGACAATGATTGGAACTATTAGCGAAAATGAGACTGTTCAAGACATCATAAAGAAATATAGTTACCAAGGAAGAAATGGCAAAAGGAATACTAAGAAACCTCTGGGAGAATCTGAAAAAGGTGGCGCGGATGACAAAAAATAAGGGGAGGAGCAGAATGGCATGCATCGTCTCAAAACAAATAGACGAAACAAGGGTAAGGGAAATGCTAGAATATGTAAGTGGATGTGAAAATCTAGAAACAGCTATCCTTTTAAGGAGTCGCTTAAAATGGGAGAACATAAACAAAGAGAGCGATGCGGAGACGTTTATAATTAGACCCGCCACTGGTGTCACCTATGTGGATATAATTAAAAACATGAAGAAGGACGTAAACACGGAAGGAGAAGTCCTAAATAATGAGCTCTACAGAGAAGCAGGTAAATTTTCAACCTCGAGTAGCTGACAAGGCCATAAATGGAGTGAAATATGCTTTTGTATCACTGGAAGAGAGTGAGGCTAAAGTAATCCTGGCGAAACGAAGGATAGGAACTGGATGGGACCGCTGGAGAGTAAGGGAGATAAATAACCCCATGAGGTGTTATAAATGCCAAAGAATGGGACATACCTCGAAAGAGCGCCAACAGGAACAAGCGGGAAACCAATGTTTCAAATGTGGAGAAACAGGCCACAAAAGAAAAGAACGTACGAACCAGGACAAGTGTTACATGTGTAAGGAGAATGGGCATAAAACTGAATCCATGAAGAAAAAATCTATGAAGTGCCCCAAATATAGAGAGCTCGTAAGAGTAGAGAAGGAGAATAAGGAGAAGCTTTCACGAACATAATAGAAAAAATCACGATTTTACAGGGAAACATCGACAGAGGGAAACAAGCTATGGATTTGGCGTACAAATTTGCTGAGGAACAAAAGGCAGATATAATTATTATGGCAGAACCTAATAAAAAGAAAGTACTAGAGGCACAGTGGATAACAAACAATAAAAAAGACGTAGCAATTAAGGTATTAAATAGTCAGTTAGAGGTGAAAACATCAGGATCCGCTTCGGGTTTCGTATGGATCGAAACCGCTTGCATGATTGCATATGGATGTTATATGTCCCCGAATGTAAATATATATACGTTCACGGCGTTCCTGACAGAATTAAGGGCAAGTATGAAGAACCATAACAAAGATATTTTAGTGGGGGGAGATTTTAACGCCAAATCCTATGAGTGAGGATGTAGGATTGAAGATAGAAGAGGAAAAATAATGGCGGAGTGGGTTGCCGAGGAGGACTTGATAGTGCAAAATCGGAGAAACGTACCCACCTTCATAAGAGGCTCGAGCGAGTCATACATAGACATTACATTCTGTACTAAAAAAATCAAGTGGAAAGTTATAGAGGAAGAAAGCTTAAGTACTATAAACATATAAGGTACGACGTACTATTTGATAGCATCCGAGATACAATAAGAGAAGAGGAATTACACCAAAAAGGTTGGCTGTTTAAAAAGATCGTTTGTCTCAATTAAAACATGAAGTTGAAAAACAAATAAAAAGCAGAAACAATAAATTAAACACGCAAGAGGTAACGGATGTAATACAAAACGCATGCAATAAAGTTATGCCACGTAAACAACAAAGATCGAATAGGAGACCAGTATATTGGTGGACCGAGGAGATAACCGAGAAAAGAAAAGAGTGCATAAATAGAAAAAGAACGTTAGCCATTGTGAACAAACGAGGAGAAGAATTCCAAAAAAGAATTTGTAAGGAAGCGAGAAGTGTCCTAAAAAGAGCTATCGTGAGGGCCAAAGAAAGTGCATGGAATAGGGTAGTGGAAGAAGTGGAAAATGATATATGAGCATCGTAACTAAGAAGCTTAATGTCAAACCGGTAGTAAACCTGACGGATGAAAAACAAGTGGAAATTGCCAAGAAACTTTTTCCGGAACACCAGGTCAAAAAATGGGCGAAACTTGCATAGGCAAAGTACGGACAATACGAAAATTTACGACGAAAGAACTGCTCGAGGCAAACAAAAAACTAAAGGATGGGAAGCCACCAGGGTCTGATGGCATAGCAGCAGAAATATTCAAATCCGTGATAAAAACACATACGGGCACATATCTCGCAACCCTTAATCAACTTCTCGCAGCAGAGGTAGTTCCAAAGGAATGGAAAGTAGCAAGACTGGTCTTACTAGAGAAAGATAAATCTGAAAAGAGTGAGAAAGCATATCGACCCATATGCCTACTGAATGTAGCGGCAAAGCTATATGAGCACCTCATAGGTAACAGGCTAAAAAAAGAAATATCGAGAACAGCAGGCCTATCGGAAGAACAATATGGATTCGTGGAGGGACGGTCAACGGTAGATGCACTCGAGAGGGTCAGGGAAATAGCGGACGATGCGAAAGAAAAAACAACCAGAAAAAGATGCATTATGATCACCCTTGATGTTCAAAATGTCTTCAACTCGGCACCCTGGCAAGGAATTTTAGGTGAATTAAAAAGGAGAAATGTGACGCCATACCTATATAACATCATAGCAAGCTATCTGGAAGAAAGGTATCTTATAATTATTGGAAAAAGCCGCGAGCTGAATATGTTCTGCGGTGTTCCACAAGGGTCGGTGCTGGGGCCTATACTATGGAATTTGTACTATGACGGAGTCCTGAGGCTGTCAGACCCAAAAGTAATAATAGGAATTCCACCCATAGATCTACTGATAATGGACAGAAAAGAACTGAATTGGAGGAAAACAAAGAACTGTAAAAAAGACTTTTAAGATCTAATACGATGGAGAAGTGGCAACGGAGGTGGGACGAAAATGAAGAAAAGGGACAATGGACGCAGAAATGGATAAGAAACGTAGCAGAGTGGGTGAATTGTGAGCACAGAAAGCTTGACTACTAACGCAAATACTGTAATGAAGCATACGCTGTTTGTGTGCGTAAGATGGTTAGAAGTTAGACAGAGGGCGGAAAAAATGTTGATGTATTATAATATTGCACCTTCTTGAACGGATTTCGAAGACACCAGAGTACTTAGACCCCTCAGTCGACGCGACGTTCAACTGGGCTGAACCGTAACGGTTACTTCAACTTTTATCAAATAAAATTAATTACTGTCAAAAGGATATTACACTTACAAAGAAAAGAGGTGTCTTAAAAAGAAAGGAGGTGTAAACTTAGATATTAAACTTCACAGTAGTGTTTTTTATATCAAATATAATTCGGTATTGTGAGCAGGCTCTATGCAACGTGGCCTTAAACTGGGTTTATTTAAGAAAAGAAGCACTATAATAGAACAGTTTCAGGTGAGCACAAATCAAAATTTTGGCGGTAAATATAAGTAAACCTCATTTCCGCTAATTAAACCTGTTAGATTTTTTTATATGTTAATGCCCGGGTGTTTGTGGTAAGGCAGTACTTAATTAACTCTAAAAGCTAAAATAAATAAAAACACTAAACCCCTCAAAACTCGGTCTCTACATAAAAGTTAATATTTTCTTACAATTTTACCATATGTTACTGTTTAATATTTAGCTGCGAATCTAATATTTCTACTCGAAATCAGTTATTTGTGTTATGCTTGGAATACTGCCAACCGGCTATAATTAATATAATATATTACTTGTTCATCTGCTGAAAAATTTTCATAACTCACCACTTCAACTGCGCATATTTCTTTTCTTTAATTCGATAGTTCAATTCGGCAGTTTTCATATTTTTGCAGGCGTTTTGTAAGTTCTCTTCCAAATTCGCAATCAGGTTCTTCTGGGATGAGATCTCGTCTTCGTGAAATCTTACCTGCATAAAACATAGCATTACATACTGAAATTGATGTTTACACGTATTCTTGACCATCCGAGTTTTTCCGATAAAAAAGTATGAAAATTATACTTTTCAACTTCTGATTTTATATTTAGATATCATTATAAGGGATCATCTGAGAATACTCAGCTTTTATAAATTTAACTTGCTTACTGGAACATATCCAGAAATAATACGGTTTGAATTAAATAATGGTTGTTGATACAAGCACGAACAGCGTTTTTAAGCCACTATGTTGCGGCGTCAAATGTATGCTTAAAACTAAGCTAAACTAAACTTAAAATGATAAGATTGGACAAATATCACGGTAAGTGGCAGTGATAATCCAGTAGATCCAATACCTCCTTATACAAGGCCCACGCGCAAGATGTAAAAATCTCGCGACATCAGAGAATTTGGGCCAAATGCAGTCATTCTACAACAACATCTGAAGACAAAAAAACGTTATGTGATTGACCCCTATTGCCACAATATAAGCCAAATGTGGCCTTCAACGACATATCTTCCCACTTTTTAGCTGCGACTGTTTGTTAATATTTTGGAGCATTACGCGACATTTGGTAATGTCGATACCTTATATTCAAAAACTCAAGTATCGATATATTCTCAATACTGCACATGCTTATAACTAATCACTCTGTGCATAATAATTGTCCTAATGATAGGAATTCTCAGGTTTTTATTTTTGCCCACAGATTCCCGTACCTAATTTATGCTTCAATAATTTTGGTCATTACGAGCCGTTGTGTCCAAATTTTTCTAGGAATTCCTTCTTGCAATCTGCAGCCATAGTTAACAATGATCATTTAAAGTGACGGGATCCCAATTTTAAATACACGTTGATTTAAATTAATTCCTTTAATCGGACGAGTCGTATCTGTAATTATGCCTCTTTCTGATAATCATTCTTTTATTACTACAATAATTACTTTTATTTCCTATTAGCTATGTGCAGCTTCTGGGTGGAGGAACGAGCGCGCGCTCCAGTGGCAAAAGCTTGAACTCTAACGATCACATCTTACACATATATGTAATATCATTGTTGAAACGGGGGAGTTCCCCAATTAGTTGTAAAAATACACAAAAAAAACGGCGTATATTTAAGAATGCACGACAGAAGTGGAACCTCAACAATTCCAGATTAATATTATGAAAATGACAAGTCTTTTTTTATGTTTTATATTTTTAAATTACTTTCCGATAACTTCGATTTTTATAATAAAACTTTACCTCGAAATATCTCATAAAATTGACAGAAACTGTTGCTTGTAGCTTGAAAAATTTCCAAATTCTCCGATCATCGCCCATTTTCCCATCTTCAAATCGTTTTAAATGAGATTTCACGGAAATAAATTTACTTAGCACAAAAACTGGACGCATCAATATGCTACAAGTAAAATTTTACCTTAAAAATCTGCCATAAAATGTACTAGAAAATATATTTAATTACGAAAAAAAAAGTCAAAATTTTCCGATCCTGACCCATTTTCCAGCTTTAAACCGTTGATGAGATTTAAGGCAACTAAATCTAATAATATTTTAACCTAAATGATATTTCAAAACAATGGAATATGTATTCCTTCAAATCTCCCATAACGCATCAAGGCTATCTATTCAGACTCGTAAAATTGCCGAAATATTGGAATTTTTTGCGATTTTGTATGTGTCAATTTACTCTCGATTTTCTCGTATTTCCCGATCTCGTACGGAACATTGTTATAGAGTAAGTCTCCCCTTTTTTTAATGACGTAAAATTAAAACCCAAAGGGATAATTGAACGCAAAATGTTTATTTAACATCAGAACTCATATAACATATACTATTTTAACGAACAGTCAAGCAACTAGTTTTTAAAATGGTCACCTAGGCCAACTGTCCCGTCTACTATGGGTTAGTTGGTCCATCGATGCAGGGTGATATGACTCATAGGGAAAGATGGCATAATATTTTATTATCTTAAACCTTTTTTTGACAATATTTTGCCACAAGGTCCCAGAGGTTTAAATACTTTGAACAACTTTCGTGGAACCACCTCTGGCAGTGTAAGCATTTAACCCAGTCATCGTTTGTCGTGGTAACGTTATATTTTACACCACACCCAAGGCACTCTGTTTCGTCTTCTTCTAGATTATAGTCAGAGTGAGTCACCAACTCATCTAGCATATCATCGTCTGTGGATGATTAGTCTTTTTTAATTTTTTGTTTTTTTCCTCATTCTTTTTTCTCATTAAAGCCTTTCTCTTCAATCCTTTTCTCTGTTCTTCCTCTTTCTTGCGTTCAACAGTAGATTTTCTTTTATGAATGTAGTCTGGGGACGTTATATATGCTACTTGCCTTGCCCTTCCTCGTACTTTCTGGATGCCAGTTGAAGAGGTGCTGGGAGTGTCTTGATCGGGGTTGTCTGGATCACGATTGTCTTGATCAGTATTTGGCGACTCTAGTTGTGGTGCTGGTTCTAAGGCTGAAGTTGAGGTTGAGGTAGATGGAATTTTTTGGTCTGCTGTTTGACTGGTATTGCTAGGTCCCGTTGCGTTAACTGGAATTAAGGTATATGAATTTAGACTAACCTGTATTATTTAATTACTCCTCTTCAGACCCTATATAAGTGAGCATATTCTGGTATAGACTCAGGATTGAAAGGGAAAATTCCTGTTGATTTGAAAGCCGACACAGCATTAACAATCGTCGCTGCTTTCGACCATGCCTCCGACAACAATTGTCCAAATTGGAAACGAGATTTTACAAAATATGCTTTAAGGCTCTTAAAGAAACACCTGTGTAAGGGTTGAAGAAACTGCGTGTTATGACCAGGAAGCAAAGGAGAATAACAATGTGATAATCGATGTACTCAAGCATTTCTGCAGAATTACAATGGCTAGCATGACGACCATCCACTACAAGTAGAACCTTTCCTTCCGGCTTACGTGGAATAAACTGATCCTTTAGCCAGGTTAAACATGAAATCTGTGTTGATATAAGCTGATTTTTTGATCATATATACAATTGAGCCCGGCGGGATACCATCTTCGAATTCGGCTTTTTTATTTTTCCCCTTGAATATGCAAGCAGGTGGTATGTAAAAACCCCTCTGCATTATAACACAAGATCACTGTTATTGTTTTTCCCTTTTCAGATGATGTAATTGCAGCAACGTTGTTTGAGCCTTTCTGTGCAATAGCATAACCTAACATTGTTCAATTGTAGTCCCGTCTAGTCCATGTTAAATATGTGACTAGGCTTGTTTATTAGCTTCCGTTAATGTTGTTTCCAACAGATTAAAGTCGAGAGACTTCTCTTTTATTCATTCCTTTGCAGCGAGGCAGTGATACACCCTCAGCTTTTCTAACACTCAAGTCAGGGTTTCGTTGTAAAAACATTTATTGTCTTTACTAAATGTGTGTTTAATCCTAAGCGGTTCTGCCAAGTGAAACTTTATTTTTAATTCATTCTGAATGCCAAGACAAGAGGGTGGCCCGAGAGTTCCTTTAGTAAAATCATTATTTTTAAATCGTCTTCGAAATGTTCAAAGAAGAACGTTTATTAAAATTGGGATAGGTTTTTCTTACGCCCATTTCACCATTTCTGACTGCTTCTACAGTCTTAACCACGTCTTCTTCAGTCCACTTGCCTCTTTGCACCGTTCCTTTTCTGTTAAATTTTGTTGGCATGACTAGGATAAAAAAAAATCTTATTAAGACCACACGACACTTATCACTAACTCAGTATTAAATATAGCCTACACAGTTGGGCCGTCTATCCCAAAAGTTTGGGAGAGATGGCTCACGCGATATCGTGAATGATCAATGTGATTATGAAACTTTCGGTACGTCAACATAGCCTCAAAGAACTTTAAAATAAAGTTTAGCAACAATTACGAACGATAACTACAATGGTAAGTCAAGAAAGTAATTTTATTATAAGCCTTATTAATTTCTCTTGCCTGCAAAATATCATTTTCAACATAACTTACCCAAAATTGCACAAAAATCAACCGGAAATGAAGCACGATATACATACGGTGACCATAAGCACTTTTTTTTGTAGGACATTACTTTCTTTTTAAACACTGTCCTTCAAAGGTTTATCAAGTACACCTAAATGTACTTTTTTCTAAGATACACAAAACTATGTCCTACTTTTTGTTTAAATGAAGAGAGAAATAATTATGAAAAAAAAATAGAACTATTTTTTTTGTGTATTGCGTATTTGGATTTTAGCCCACTGTGTAGCAATCTGATCACCGTCCAAGGAACCAGTAGGCGGGCGGTCGACGTCACAAGTGTATTTTACCGAGAAGCTTATTTCGCTGTTTCACTTTGTTTCATTACAAGAGGCTATATTAATGAAGAAGAGAGAACGATATTTTGTCGTAGTTATTAGCATCTGGTTTGTTTGCGTTTGCCTTTGCAGTGAGTTGCAGGCGCAGTATGAAAGCAAAATCAAGTGTTTCACCGCATATTGTGGCTGAAAATTGACATGCTAGACTTATCGGCAGTGCTTTTCCTTACGAATTCAAAATATACTATTTTTTTGCTTGAACATTATGGTCATCCTAGATATACACCACATGTATAAAAGAGGTGGCTAAAGTAACAATAATCGGTAACATGAATTTCAAATTCTCGGAAACAGTGAAAAGGGCCATCTCACCATTCTCACCCGTCCGGCGATCTCTCCCGGAATTACCCTTAAACTTTTTGTCGCAGAGATCACGGGATTTACGAATCTGATTAATTTCTTGTAAATAGCTTTGCGTTGCGATTAAAGTAGATTTTTCAAAGAAAAACAAAACAAATCGACAATTTCAATCGGATCGATGCAATTTTTTGTTACGTTCTACTCATACCTCTCCTCTGTAGTGTACGAAAGTTCGGTTGCTCTAGATCATTCGGTTTTCCCGTAATAAAGTATTATATTGAAAAATAAGTTGACCTAGCTCACCATGTTTAAAAGGCTTCACCATGTTAATACATAATTTTTTTATCAAGAAGTCGATGCTTGTACATTTATTTCCTGAAAAGTTCATTTTCCCGACATTTTCGAAACAGAGAAGCATTTAGAGATTTTTTTTTCCTAGAAATTCCCTATCGAGCTATCTATTAGTTTTTTCAATCCTCGCCACTTTTTTCAGCCCTAGAAGGACCCCAAAGTTCACCGATTAATGACACCAGATGCCACATAACGAATCTTGCCAATATTTAAGTACAAACTAAGGTGGAACACTACATGGAAAAAATCAAAAGGACCGTAAGGGTCTACTTAGCTACGCTGCAGCTACCTTCAGGATAAATTCAAGTAGCGAAACGCCTAAAAATATTGTCACCCAAACTATGAATCATGCAGAGCCTACCTAAAAAAATAATTATATCTGTCGTGTCTGAATAATCTGTATCGATTAAAATTAATATAAGCGTGATATATGCAAGTAGACCTGGAGACTCCATGCTCTCTTGGCGTGCAAAGCCATCCAGGATTTTGATACGAATGCAGTCGTCTGGAATGTCTGAAAGGGCGCCTAAGTGCTTTTATCGTACGATTCGTGTGGCGCCTAGATTACTCTGTTAAGCGACTATTCCACTCCGACACTGACCTTTTCCGTCGTTTCCCCCCATAGTTCCATTAAAACTGCATTAAGTTATATTGCTTTGCATATAACATAGGGTTACCGTAATAATTGTCGGAATGCAGACAGGGACACAACGAAGGGCGGATTTAGCTCCGAGTTACGGGGTAGTAAAAATGCTCGACGTAGGCGCAGACGGAGGACTAATCACCATAGGTGACAAATTTTTAGGTTTGCCCAAAAGTCGCTAAAATCGTTAAAGAAGCAGGCTTGGACTATGGTATATAGTCTAAGGAAACAGGCCTTCCACAAGCGGACGAAACGCATTTTACCAAGGATTATTAAAGTTTTACGTTAACATAATGCTTGTAATGGTTTTAACCGGGACATTTATGACTTATATCGGGACACCGGGACTATGCCTTCCAAACTGGTGACATGCCCCGGTGTACAGGGACGTATGGTAACCCTAATTTAACAGGAAATTTTGTGTGATACAATAAAAAAACGAATTTCGCAAAATATAAAAGAAACGGCGGCCGATTTCATAAGAAAATGAACTTCTTAATACCCTTAATACCTTTTACATTTGTTTAAAATTAAATTATCATTAACTCATTACCGCTTCATTAGATTGACGAAATCAGCACTAATATTAAAGATTTAATTCCATCAAAGTTTTACAAACTTTACTATTCCGGGAACATCGTCTTATATTATATTGAGTCATCGACTCTAAAAATATGTCGAAGCAACAAGTTGAGCAGAAGGAAACTAACAATAATTGGGGAAGACGGGGGGGTGACGAGCCGGCCTTCAGGGACGCGTGAATCATCGTCTATCCGAATCTCGAATGAATTTTCCGGGAATCCGCACGATTTTCCGGGTCGTCCGGCCGGCTCCGGAGTGGTGACTCACATGGGAGGAACACTGGGCGGCCTATTTAACGATATTATTATTTATCGTGTTGGAAAAATTGAATGAGCTAGCTGGCTCCGCACGCTAAACGGTCTAGAGACTGTATGTCTATAGGTTTGTATGCTAAAACGGTTTTTAATCGAATGTTATACATTTCGCTGGATATTTAGTGGCTTAGACAAGAAATTGATTTCTCTCATTGGAATTAAGGAAGGAAAACGCTACATTTTAAAAAATATATATTTTGGAGAAAACTCAGATCAATGATCATATAAGTATATCGACAACGTGCACAAAGCAACTGAAATTACTATTTTCAGTAGAACTTACTTATTTATTAAGTAATAAATCTTTTTTAACAAAACTCATTGACGCCATAGATCGGTCTGACAGTTGTTTGAATTATTACAAAACAACTACGAGAACCTATGATATCAAGTGCTCTGTACAGCATATCCATGCGACTCGGTTTTATTGTCGCAAACTTATTCACGCTTTCGTAAACATTAAGTATTTGTCTTATAAGCCACTAACTATTTAGCAACATAATTGAATGCAGTTTTGAGGCATTTACTAATCGAAAAACCTCTTTCAGGCTTTGCAGTAGTTTAAGGAAGCGTCGAACGTGGCAAAAATAGTTCTGAATAAGGGAGTAAATCGGGAGCAGTACAAAAATGCTTTCAGACTTTCAGAGCCACTGTCACCACCCACTGGAAAAATTAATTTTGAAAATGTTACCTATTCTTTTCAGTTTGAGCCTGCGCAATAGAAAAGGACTTACATCATTAGGCTTCTTTAGCTCTTTAGCCTAGTTTTGGCAGCATATATATTTTTTTGATACCAATAACAAAGGGAGAAAGAAAAACACTTATGGTTGACTTTGTACTGTTGGGGGCGTAGATATCAGGATATAGTAGTCTATAATGATATAATGGGGTAACTCAAACAGCCTCTTCTACTCCAATGTCAACCTCCCCTGCACGTGGTACACGCTGTCTCAACAGACGAGGCTCTGACGACCGAGTCACGGCGGGATAACCGTAGTACCGAGGCTAAAAAAATTAAGTCCTCCAGAACAAGACTCTCTACCAACCCGCAATGGCCAGCGTGGTAAAAGTAAGGCTAAGAACCCCAGAGAACACTGCACATAGCCACTTAAAATATCAGAACACTTTCGTCGAAACAAAAGATGGTTGAGCTTGAGGAAGGGTTGAAATATATTAAATGGTATATATTGGGTCTAAGCGAAATCTGTAGGAGAAGAGAACACGAGACACATCTTGCGCTATAACGGTGAGCAGGTGGAATGGGATGTATGGTTCAGAGGAAACACAAAAACAATTCTTAAAGATTGTCGGCATAAGCTCCAGGGTCCTGAAGCTAAACCAAATATATAGCTTAAAAGTCATCCAGGTTTATGCGCCCACAACCAACCACGAGGACGAAGAAGCGGATATCATATGCAGAGCAAGCTGTGGTAATACCATACCACAGCTTACCAAACAATACCTTAAAGATGTCTTTAGGCTATGATAATACCGATAGCATAGCTTAAAGTAAATCTTTAAGCTAAGCCGATAGCTTTCAGTTCAAACACTCACGGTCAAATTATATTTCAATTTACAGTAGGTGCCAATGGCAAATAATTTAAAATACGAGTATTTAAAGAATTAAGTTAAAAATAGGCACCTGCAGATAATCGTGAATGAAGTCAAGTGAACTTTTGATTTACCGCTGAATGCTCCCGCTCTGTAATCGATTTATTTTTTTTTAATTAATTATTATTGAACCGCGCACAATAACGCGGAGGCCACCAACGTGCCTAAGACCTAGATATGAAAATTCGATGAATAATAACCGAGATTCAGATGTGTCTGACTTAAATTTATTCGGATATAAAATATTGACGCATTTTAAACTCACGTTAACACATTAAATCCAGTTGAATGGAAGTAACACAAACTAGTTATAGACATCTCATTACCCTATTACGTCGATTCATTTAATAATAATTAAGTAGAATGCATATTCTTGAAAATTATCCATATTCATACAACGGTCACTACGCGTGGCCTTCTTTCTTGGTAAACAATCAAACTATGTTTCTTCCTTAATACCTATACCAAGAAAAATGGGGAATCCCCAAACAATTAACATTCGATTCATAGCAACCAAAATGGGTTATTTAATGCAAACGTACCTTGTACCAATTCTCAAAAATTTGTTATGGCATCTGCTCTTACAACAGAGATCGCGGAAACCTTGAGAGAAAGAATTATTAAAATTAGCTCGCATTACAAAAAAATATACCTAAATCGAGCCCGTACCTAAATAGACACTCATTTTAGTGTGCAATTCTATGATGGCCTTGCAAAAATTAAGTAGAAATTTTAACAATTTCATTCATTATTCCTACAGGGTTTTCACTAGTATTTATAATTTTGAAGCGGCGCGGCGGTTTGACATGCGCCAATTTGCGACATTTTTTTAATTTTCAGGTCCTTCAAAGTTTAAATGACAATTTCTCTTTATTTTATTCGTCGTTACTTCTAAGAAATAATGTTTACAAAAAACGAAAAAATATGAATTTTGTTTTTAGCCCGTAACTAGTATCCAAATATACTAACAGAAGACACAAGTACTACTATCGGGTCTCGGAGTCCCTTGCAAACAATAATTTTATTCTTTACACGTTTGTTAAAATAATATTCAGTATTTTATTAATTTAAACAACTTGCCTATAGACAGTGGCGTGCCCAGAAATTTTGTCTGGGGGTTCAACCGTATAGGTGGCGAAGAACAAAGGGAGGGAGCGGGAGAAGAAATCTAAGATTCATAATTATCTATTCGTATCTAATAAATGAAATGAACTAGGCCACAGGCAAGAATAATAACCTAGAGAAGGATGGTTACATCAACCGGATTTTTTCACTGACAGCTGCTCTGTCGTGACGTAGCCAAGAGAGAAGTTGGCGCGAAAGCCTTAACATACATATGGCAAAGACTTACGGGCAAGACTATTTATCTTGTTTGGAGTTTATACAAAATTATATTATTTGTAGCAATCTAAAATAGCATATCCAAATAGAAATATTGAACATTAATTAGTCAAAAATGCCTTTTATTCTACAAACAAGTATACTTGTACCTAACCATAAGCCGTTTAGAAAGTTTTAAAATTCCGAGTATTTCCGGAGATATCTGGAAAAATATCGAAATATTGAAAATTGGTTTTATTTTTTTCCTGAGCTTATTTAAAAACATATTTCAAATTGAATTGCACTTTTTCATTGCCACTTTTTCCGCTCTATCTCAATGGTGGTATCCAGTTTCGAATCGTTTCGTCTTCAAGGGGTCATCATCAACTTTCTTTTAAATACGAGCTTGATTTTTTTTCATCGTTTTTCAGATGATATTGGTCTTATTATTATGAACATGTGTTTTTATTATTTTTTTATTCTTATTTTTAATTTATTTTTTTTTTAATTTACCATTTTTTATTATATTAAATAAAGGCTTAACACAAAATACAAATTCAAATATATTTATAGAATCTAAAAATTTGAAAAGTAGTAAACTATTTAAAATTACGACAAAGCAAAATAAGCAATTTCAAAAAAAAAAATTAAATAAAAATAAAAAAAAGAATAAAAAAAATTAAGCACACATATTCATATTAATAACGCCAATATTATCTGAAAAACGATAAAAAAATAAAAAGTTCATATTTAAAAAAATAAATTTGATGATGACCCCTTGAAGACGAAACGTCGGATTCCAAACTGGAAACCACCATTGGATAGAGCGGAAAAAATGACAATGCAAAAATGCAATTCAATTTGAAAACTGTTTTTAAATAAACCTAGGAAAAAGTAAAAAGGTTTTTCGAAATTCGTTTTTTTTTCGAATATCTCCGAAAATACTCAGAATTTCAAAACTTTGTAAACGGCATATTGTTACGCACCCTCTTCTTCTTCAAGTGCCTATTCTTTCCGAATATTGGCGATCATCCTGGCTATAATGACCCTGTTTACGGCTGCTCTGAATAATTCAGTGGTTGTTTTGGAAAACCATGTTCTTAAGTTCTTCAGCCATGATATCCTACGACATCCGGGTCCTCTCTTGCCATAGACCTTTCCCTGGCGAATTTCTTTAAGGAGCTGGTATTTGTTTTCGTTTCGCATTATATGGCCCAGATATTCAAGTTTTCTTCTTTTTATAGTGTTTATCACTTCCCTTCCCTTGTTCATTCTTTCCAGTACTGATTCATTACACACCCACCCACATTTCAAATGCTTCAAGTCTTTTTTGGGTCGCCTCGGTCAATGTCCATGACTCTACTCCGTATAAGAGTGTCGAGAAAACGTAACATCGAAGGATTTTGACTTTGATGTTTAGGTCCAAATTGTGGCTTTTAAAAAGTTTTGACATTTTGATAAAGGTTTGTCTTGCTTTTTCTATTCTGCATTTAATCTCTTGAGAGTGGTCTCATTGCTCATTAATTTTCGTTCCCAAATAAGTGAATTTGTTTCTACTGGACTCTCTCTGATAAACAGTTGACAGTTTCGGATGTCCTGCTTACTTATTATCATGAAATTGGTTTTACTTATGTTTAATTTTAGACCATATTGTTCAATGGCATCGTTTATCCTGTTCGTCAACTCTTGCAAGCCAATCAGACTGTCGGCAAATACTACAGTGTCGTCTGCGTTTCGAATGTTATTGATACCTCCGTTCAGCAAGATTCCATGGTCGGTGTTTTCCAAGGCTGCGGTAAATATTTCCTCCGAGTATAAGTTGAAGATCAAAGGAGAGAGAATTCAGCCTTGTCTAACTCCACGTTGTATAGCAATGACATTACGATGTTCCTCTATATTGAGCTTAATGGTGGCTGTTTGATTCCAGTATAAGTTCCTTATGATTCTAATATCCTTGTCATCTAATCCAGTGTTCCTCAGCACTTGCATCATCTTTTCGTGCTGTATCTTATCGAACGGTTTCTCGTAATCAATAAAGCAAGCGAAAACGTCACAACTCACGTCGCGGCATCGCTGAAACAGGACTTGCAAACTAAACAGAGCATCCCTTATCCGCTACTTTCTCCTCACATATTCTGTAGATTCTTCGGTGAATTATCTTAAGAAACAGCTTCAACAAGTGGCTCATCAAGCTGATTACCTAATCTATAATCCCCACATGTTTTGTCTCCCCGTTTCTTCGGTAACGTTATGAATTCGGAGACTAGCCATTCTTTTGGGATATTTCCCGTATTGTAAATATCGTTGAAAATGTCAGTTAACTTTTGTACAGATTTGTCATCAAGGAGTTTAAGAAATTCTGATTGTATCCCATCTGGCCCTGGAGCTTTTCCTTCTTTCAAGGATGTAATAGCGGCCGCAGTTTTATCAGTTAGTATTTTGGGGCCAGTTTCTACTTGAGAGATTGATGAGTCTCTCCTTCTATCGTGAAATAAATTCCCTATATGTTTCTCCCATGTTTTCTTCATGTCTTTTCGGTCAACAATCATTTCTCCGTTTTCGTTGGTTAGCTTGTCTACGGGTTTTTTCTTATATATTCCTGTTATTTCTTTAATTTTTTGTGTACGCTAAACTCATCCTATTTACCTTGTAGTTCTTCAATTTCCTGACTTTTTCCTCCATCTCTTTCCGTTTCATTTCTCTGATCTTTCTTTGTACTATTCTATTGAGATTTTGGTACTCTGTGGCATCAGTCTTATGTTTTCTCCTTTCTTCCATAAGTTGCATAATTTCTTCTGTCATCCACGATTTTTTGTTGTCATTATTATTTTTAAGCAGTTTCCTCTTCACAATTTCCACGGTTTTGTTTAATTCGCTGATCCGTGCTGTCACACTCTTCCCTTATGTGTGTGCACTTCTCATTAAGAATTTGGGTTACTTGATTTCGTATGGTATTATCTTTGAGTTTTTTGATATTGTATTTTACAGGGCATCGGGTTTGTATTCTCTTCAACTTTGTTCTATAATCCCCTATCACTGCATTGTGATCGGATTGTATATCGGCGCCGGGCAATGTTTTCACACTTGTAAAATTGTTTCTGTATCTATGATTTATCAGAATATAATCGATCTGGTTTCTTATGATGATGTCCTTCCCATTATCTCTGGGTGACTTCCACGTATACAAACGTCTCGGTGGTTGTAGAAAGTATTTAATATGCCTAGGTTGTGTTCGGCTGCAAACATACTGAGAGTTTCTCTTCTCCCCTATCGTTCCTATCTCCAAGTCCATAGGGCCCAATGTGTCCGCCTGTCCTTCCTCTACCTGCTTTAGCGTTAAAGTCTCCCATTATTATTAGGAGTTCATGTTTCGGTAACTTTCTTATCAGGTCGTGGATCTGGCCGTAAAATGCCTGCACTTATTCATCATCGTAGTCTGTGGTGGGTGCATAAACTTGAATTATGTTAGTATTCACTGGCGAAGTACTTACTTGAAGAAGCATAATCCTTTCATTCACAGGTATGAAGTTAACAACGTGCTTAGCCACATTCTTTTGTATGATTATCCCTACACCATGCTCATATCTTCCATCCGTTGTTCCGGAGTAATATATTATATAGTTGTCAATGTCGCAGTACCTCACATTAGACCATCTCACCTCACTGACGCCCATTATTTCTATTTTTAGCCTGTCCATTTCTTCCAGAGCACATTGAATTTTTCCGGTTTGAGCCATGGTCTTAACGTTCCAAGTACATATTCTCCTAGGTTGTCTTATTTTACTCCCTTAATTTCTCATTCTACTGTTCTACTGTTCAAACCCCCCGCCCCCCCCTTGAAACTCCGGACTGTTTTGATCTGAACATAGCCATGTCGATTATATCCAATGGATCTTTAATGTAGTGGTTTCTCCTTGCCTTCTACATCCCAATGCCGTTGACCCGTGTAGGGGTTCTTCCGCCTTTGAGGTCAATTTCTCAACCCCAGGGCAATGAGGTGCCCTTCCACCTATTAGTTCCTCCACCCGAAGCTGTTGACCGATAGGTGGGAGACCACTTATTCCGCCATATCCTCGTCAGTTAGTAACAGGGTGCACCGTACAACTAGAGTTGTAGCTCGTGAAGGTGAGGTTGGCATTGTGTATGGGAGGCTATATATTGCGCATCTATACTCCTTACCAGTGGCGTAGCTAGAAATGTGGGCGCCGGGGGGCAAGCCTATCCGCTGGCGCCTAAAACAAACCTATATTTTGTGTATATACGCAAATTAATCAAAAAATAATACATCATAATATTAAACGTATATTTTTGAAGTGAAACTTCTTAACGCGCGCCGGTAGTAAAATTTGAAGGTCGGGATCCCGACACACGGCGGGCGAGCTGGCAGGGAACGGAAAACGGTCACGGACGTTTATTGTGATATCTTTGTTAGTTTACAAGATAAAAATACGGGATTCGCTCTATTACCTTGTCAAGACATAAGCGAAACTTTTATGAAGAATAGTTTTTTTTTTTCATTTAGGCCTTCCCTTTTTGTTAATTGAGTGATACCTATATTTAAAAAAACTTCTTTTTAACCAAATCCATTAAGATATGTATAAGGCTAGGGTGTTTAATTATTGTGATATCTTTGTTAGTTTATAAGATAAAAATATGGGGTTTACACTATTACCTTGTCAAGACATAAGCGAAACTTTTATGAAGGATAGTTTTTTCATTTAGGCCTTCCCTTTTTGTTAATTGAGTAATATATTTAAAAAAAAACTTTTTAACCAAATCCGTTAAGATATGTATAAGGCTAGGGCGTATAATTATTGTGATATCTTTGTTAGTTTACAAGATAAAAATATGGGGTTTGTTCTATTACCTTGTCAGGACCTAAGCGAAACTTTTGTGGAGATTATTTTTTTTTCATTTAGGCCTTCCCTTTTTGTTAATTGAGTGATATATTAAAAAAACTACTTTTTAACCAAATCCCAGGCTAGGGCGTTTAAGTTTAAGAAGTTTCACTTCTAATATGCGCATGTAGCGCACACGCTTTTTTTATTTACAGGAATATGAATATAAAATATATAAACGGCAACCAACCAACAGATACATACATATTTAAATATAAACGTAAACTAAACATCTGTAACCTTAATTAATTAATTAAATATTGGGGGCTTTCTTCGGTTTTAAATCGACGTAAATTGATCGATTATTTGATCAAAATTAATTTTTGGACAAATTCATTTTCTATGTTTAGTATTGCTAGGCTATTTAGACTTGGCTGGCTAATGGTACCTCCTAAATACGAAACTCTAAAAAACACATACTTTTTACGACCGAAATTTTCGGAATTTTTGTCTTTGAAGTCGCATGCCGCCTTACGCAGCGTTTTTACAAATTTGCATGTACCAAATGCCGCCGAGCTGGGATGCATATTTACACATCCTAGCATACGACGGCACCAGGGTGCTGAAATCGTTTAAGTTTTGTAAGCGTTTGTAGCGCTACAAAAGCTATCGCGCCATGTCTTCGCGATGCAATCAATTTGCGGCAAGAACCTCGTGGTCGAGAGGTCTAGATGGTCAGGTCTCAATTCGGCGGCTATCGGCGGCCTGGGTTCAAACTCCGTTGCTTTCTGTATATTTTTAGGTTAAGTTCCTAAACAGTTTTTTTCTTGATTTTGGGTATGTCTTGGGTTAGCACCTGGTTAGTTCCCTTTTCTTGAGCTCCCGTAGCGAGCGAAGCGAGCGGAGGGCCATGCGTAAAGTGAAATATTATATAACAGCGTGTTCCAGGTGCCCAAATCAGTGAGCTTTTGTAGCGCTACAAACGCGTACAAAACCTAACCGATTTCAGCACCCTGGTGCCATTGTATGTGAGGATGTGTAAACATGCCGCCGCGATATATCTTTTTATTCCACATAGAATAAATAATAAATACCTGACACAAAATGTATTGGTTGGGTAAAAAGTTTAATACATATTTTGGTCTTTGATCTTTGATTGTATTATAATTTAATTAATTTAAAAACTTAGTTAAGCTCATAAGCATTGTTAGCATTAGCATATTTATAAATTCGGAGCGGTGCCTAATTTCTCTTGGCGCCGTGGGGCCTTGCCCCCCCTAGCCCACCCAGTAGCTACGCCACTGCTCCTTACGCACTTAAATGCGCAATTTTGCCCCAATTTGACCGACACTATATCTCTTACGGTTTTCGAGATCCCCATACATAGACTCGAATTACTGATGTTTACTGATATTCAATCAGAGCTCGACATTTAATTTCAAAATTATGAAAAATAAACAGAATTAAGAAAGCTTTAGTTCTAATTTGTGTGTGTTATATTCATAATGCTAAAACATGGGTACTTATGAATGAAAAATCCTTAATATATGAGTCGACACTGGCTTTGCCATAGTGTAGTGATTGCTGTATGACATAATATATTTTGATATTCTAACGTGATAAGCAAGGTCACAATCTAAGGCACTTAGACAATGTATAAATAAGAATTACTTTCCAGTGTATGCACGTGAACATACCTATTTTTTTTAATATTCTTTAAAACTTATGCATATAGTCAAGTAACACACTGTGTAATAAAACCTTCAGTTTGACAACTTCTCTACAATATTAGGTAAAATATTATTATTCCTCCCAGATTTGCTTACATTTAAAAATAATTTTAGTTGTTCCTAACTTATTTAAGAAAATAAAATCAATAATAAACACTACACTGAAAAATACTCGGCAAAACAGGCACTATGGTATCTGCTTTAATCTTCAATTTATGGGATTTACTTTAGGATCAAACGAAAAATGTAATAAGTTTCTCAATGTTCAAAGCACCAAAACACAACTATCAATGGTTTTAAAACATCCGAAAATAACACTAAAAAAGCTAAAAATACAACAAAAACGTAGAAGAGCAATGACGAAATAAGGATGTTCGTCGCGCAGCAACGTCACAGCGACGACAATGTGGGTGAGGGGACCGCGGGTCATGGGGCGATAGTAAGTGAACATAGACTCTTAGCTCTTATGGGAAGTAGTCATCCTTCTCTAGTTTATTATTCTTTGATTTCTTGGGCCACAGGCAGCAGTAGCCGCGGGGAGCGGGTGGCGTAGTCAGTGTTGCCAACTCGAGGGAAATCTCCCGTTTTGTAGGAATTTTGACAATAAAAGGGAAAAGATAACTCAAAACGGGAATATTTTAAAGCTAGTCTTCTAAATTTTCAAAAATTTTAATGAATGTTACATACAAATTTATTTGTTTTAATACTAAACGAAAATATTATTTAAAAGATGTTCAATGCGCATCTCGGTTAAGATTCTAATATGATTATTTTTTTAATAGCATATAGAACTTTCTATATCGTTTGTCTTGTGCATCATTTTTTGTTTGGAAAAATACAACTATTTTTTAAAATATATTTTCGCTAAGCTGCGGAACTGTACAATGCAATATTATTATCCGAATATTCGTTTTTGACACAAACAGATAACATTTGTATTTAGTAGAGTAGGTATATCTTTTTTCGAATTTTTCTTTTCTTTCCATTTTTATCCACTTTTTTGTTTGAAACTTCTAAGCCTTGGGGAGGGTTTGCACCCCCGAACCTCCGTACCCCATGGGGACTCTACTACTGCCTATAGACACGCCACTGGAATATCAATTTCCTTCAGAAATAGTAAAATCCATTGTATGTAAACTGGTTTCCACCATCACATATCCATAGATTTGTTGTTACTATCTTTAATTTTGAAACGAACTTTGACAATTCCCACGCTGGCGCTGCTGCTGTCAAAAAAGCGAATGCGTTTCAAAAAGTAACCGTTGCTAAAACTAAAATTGAACCCAGGATATTAAAATTGTAAATTAATATTAAATTATAAGAAAATGACTCACGCCCGATCCAAATATTGACAAGCTTCGTTTCGTCTTCCACCTGTTCTGTGACTTTCAATTATTAATAAATATCGCTCGGCTATTTTTAGTTTATCTTCTTAGTAGTAGGGAAAAACCCAACGTTCCGTAGTTGTTAAACAATGAAACAACGAAATAATCATACACGTAACGATTCATTCCATTGCCCGCGGCTCGGGTTTATAGATACTTTGGAAAGTGCGCGAACGTCATGGGTTTGATATGACGTCACGAATTGTATAGTAGAAAGCTCCGCGTTCCGGTTTAATCTTTACTTCATTTGGAATATTATCGATTATGTAATTATGACTGCTGTCGGTTTTTCACATCAATAATGCATTTATACATATATAGCCTTGATAAAGGAAATAATAAATTTCCGAAAGCTCAGAGTTTTGTATAGACTGTCATTACTCCAAGAATTAAAAATATTTTTTTATTCAACTAGTCTGTCAAGACTACCCCATCCACATCTGTTATAGTCATGGGGTTCTATCATGGGATTAATATATATGGATGCCATACAAAATCCTACTTAATCACAGGTCACAGAGCAGAGGCCGTTTGGTTTTGATGCCAAGTTTGCGCCCTGAGATTCCCTTGAGGAGGTATCATCCAAAAATGGACCAAAAAATTTCCATGTCTTCTCGCTTTCAGATTTTACATTACAGAAGTATAGTTTCGGATATCAATTGGAATGAGTTTGACTAGTGTACCTAATTAGGTAATATTATTACTCTTCAGAAAGTGTTCGTTAAGGTGAACTCAATGCTGAGTGTCGTCTGCATTTACCTTACCATGCCCGTTAGAAACAAAGCAACAAAAACAATTTTTGATTTTAATACCTGTTTTACTTAAGATACCCAAACACTTTTTATTTGTAGCATTATTGAATATTGATTTAGGGTAGTTTTAGGTACGTGTTGTAATAATTACCAAAAGCCCGTATTCAGCTTTGGATTAAGTTCAGTAATTTAGTTGAGAACATTGACTTTTAAGTTGAGTGAATTGAAAATATGGTGTAGAGGGAATTATAAAAATTAACCAAAAGTGGCAATTTGTTCATTTCCAAAAGAAGGTGAATTGAGGCAGAACTTGGTAAATTGAATTAAGAGGGAAAAATCATTTGTTACAACCAAGAATACTCGGGTAAGTTTTGTTTTTCGATTTTTATAGGCAGTGACTAGTCATACACACTGTATTTTTAGAAGCTGTGCCTAACATTGCGCGCACAACATATGACATTAATACAATGTGTCTTTATTTGCCTAAAAAATGCTTTGCAATACGCGCATACTTTACCCTTTACCCCTAGTGTGGTTGTATTGTATTCAATGACTGTCTTGGTCTAACGCAGAGAATTAAAATAAACATAATTTTAGATGTGTGAAATCTACTTTAGACCAAATGAATATATTGATGAAGCTCCTCAAGCTCACTAAAACCTTATTGTATTTATTTCCGAAAATCTATTTATATCAATTGAGCTCAGGTGATGCTGTCAACAAAATTGTATGTCAAGACCAAAGCCAGCTCAACTTACATCTTGAAGTACCTATATGATGTTAATACTGTAGCACAGATTACAATACAGATGCGAAAAAGTGGCAAATCAGGGATTCAAGGTTGATTTGGTGGGCTTACGCTGCCCGCAGCAATGCATTTACCAATAGATTTTTAAAATATTTATTACTGAGCCTAAGTGAGCTTGGGTGCGCATCTATATGGCTGCTTCTTGTCCTCAGTATGAAATGTTTCGAGGAATTTCCAGTATGTTCTTTTATCACCAATGGAAAATGATTTGCTCATTTTGTCGCTTTTTCCAAATAGCGAGGGTCAACATGATAAGTTAATTTAAAAACACAAATAAAATTCTGGATTATCTGGAGTAACTTGTAGAAGACTATAGATAATTGCATAAAATTAGATCACATATCCATTACAAGACCCTGAACATGCAATCCCACATCGGATAATTTTTTAACAAGTATATTATTTAAAATGAAACGTATATAAAAAAAAAATCATGTGTGCAGTTCGCACGCGATAGAAGTGAGACCTTTATGAAACTAAACCATGCGGTCACCCATCCAAGTACTAACCACGCCCGACGTTGCTTAACTTCAGTTTTTACTCTAAGTAAACATGTAACAACTATATGACTGTGTTCTATCTCATTCTCTCGCAGGCTACATCCTATCGCTTTTGCCCCCCCCCCCCTCCCTCCTACATACGATCCTACCTAATATTGATTTATCATCCCATTTACATATGTAAGCAAAATTTCAGCTGAATTAGGCACTGGAAAGTGGATAAAATTTAGGATTTCGCCCCTCCTCCTAAATACCCCAAGTTTTAGCTCAATTGAACACCGAGAAGTGGGTCAAATTTAAGATTTTAGCCCCTCTGCTAAATACGCCACTGGACCAACTCAACAAAACTGTAATTAATATTAAATTATTATCCCATTTACATTCTTATGCAAAATTTCAGCTCAATTAAGCACCGAAAAGTTGGTTTAAATACGACTCTGCATCAACTTAACAACTGAATACTATCGCGTTGTCATCCAACTTATATATGTTTCCAAATTTTGCCTCAATTGGACACAGGGAAGTGGGTCAAATTTAACTTTTCAGATTTGAACCAAACTATTGACGTAAAAGTGAATTTAAATAAATAAAAGCGTTTAAAATACCTTGCGTTTTCTGCGAAATATTCTTCACATTAGCATTAGTGGGATTATCTAATTTGAATCTCCAATATAAACAAATAATTTGTTTTTGTTCCTCATAAACCACATAAAGTGTGTCCCAAATTAGTGTTCCATGTATTACGATCTTTGATTATTAAGATGTGTCCCCTCCCCCTCCTTAAATACGGCCCTGTATATTTTATAATATGCAATATTTTTTGCAAAAGATCTTCTCTTCTAGAGGCTTTAGCCCAGATCTCAGACATAGGCATCAAACAATTAATTATTCTCGATTTTAATGGAATTATCCAATAAATGTGATCGTTGGATATAAAGGTTAGCAAGAAGAAAACAATATAATATGACTTTAGGAAAGTAATAAATATCGAAATTGTTGAGATAACTTACCTGCATGTATTGCCAGGCAAGCTTTAAAAGATAGGCGCACGTACTATAGTCGATCCGCCGCGTTTTACCATACCGACACGAACAAACTGGGACTTCCCTACTATGCGACAAAGAGCCGGCTCCTTCTCGATAGACGTGGTTTCGAACGGACTTGAAATCTGCGTGGCCGCTTACTTACGTATCTGTATTGTAATCTGTGTCTGTAGAGAAAATTTTTATTGAAGCTGCTTAATTTCTAAAACAACATACCGAACAGCATTCTGCAGAAGGCAATTTAAGCATTGTAAGTGATATTTTAACATATTTAGGAACACACTCTATTTTTTGTATTTACAATAATTACCACAAGTGCCAAAAATAAACAGTCCAAAGTCAACTAGTTCAAAAAAATTTTTGAAAACATCGAGTCAAGTAAGTGTTTTTCTCTCTGTTTGTTATTGGTATCAAAAAAAATATATGCTGCAAAAACTAGGCAAGAAGCTTTCTATTGCGCAGGCTCAAACTGAAAGAATAGGGAACATCAGAGACAAGAGAAGGGTAGGAGAGACGAGCAACTGAATGGTAATAAATCATCCGAGAGAGAGAAAGCTGCCATGCCTTCTTTGTCTAGCTCCAAGGGAAATGAACGCAGATGGCGCACGAGACGGGCGCTGTCGCTTGCCCGCCAAATTCAACTCAACCATCTCCTTTTTTTCTTTATTTCTTCAAAATTTCCAGGTTCAATTAAATAAATGCTCACATATAATTCAAAATGTCATTTATTTGGTTTTGATGTATATTTTCCTTACAGACAATACGAATCAATATCACTAAAAAAAGTAACATTATAAAACTGAGTGGCCAAAGAGACTACATTTATTAAGTTTAATATAAACATAATATTTAATATCATTATTACTTGTAAAGGCTTTAAATTATTGGTTAAGTGGATTTGACACAAATTTAATTAAATTGCGCTAATGTTACTTTCGATTATTATTTCTGCGTAATCTTTCTCAAATGAAAGCAAAAAGAAGAAGTGGCATAAGTTCAACTGCATGACAAATGCAAATAATACCTATAAGGACAAAGAGGTTGCCTTCCATAGAACAACCAGACTGAACATGCTTGCAACAAATTATCATAATAAATAATAATATACACTCTAATGACTAATAAAAGTCAATAATTCAAGGTGGGACACTATGAGAATCGCACAATAAATCATAAAAAAAACGTAAACAACACAACCAAACAAAGCGGCCATTACCAAGCCGTCATTGGCGCGCGTCACTGTCACCGTTCTGATGCAGCGTTGTCAAATTGGAATTTTTTTATTCATGGTATACCTTTTGTTTCTTAATTAAGCGTGAGTAAACAAAAAACATCAAAATGTATGTACAGAAATGGTAGATAAATTGGCAACCACTGGGAAAGCGACGACTGCTTCACCTAGGTTCATTTCTCTAGCTGAGCGACAAGGAAATAAGTATAGGAAGTTACGTGAAACAAAAAACGATGGTGGGCAAATTTACTGGGCAAATAACCAGTCTCTCCTCTTGTCTCTGGTAACATTTTCAAAATTCAGTTTTCTTAAAAATGTAAAGTTTATTTTTTAAACAAAACAGACACAATTAATTCAAATCAAAAAACTCCTCAAAAGTAAACATTAATTTTTTCACATTATATTATCTTATCTAAACAGTGTTTAAAAATATCTAAGTATAGGCAGGTATACACTTCGAGATATATTTTAAACAAACCACTGTATATTTATAAATTAACAGCCATACGTAGTCCGTATTGCTTACATCATAGCATACTATAATTATTGTTAAACCACTTATAATTATTATGTTTCTTTCTGTGATGGGTATGGCTCCCAAACGAATTTTTGTTGTTATTTTGTTAAATTATATGTAATTAACTATTAAAAATAATTTAGGTATATATTTTTTGAAGTCAAAAAACAACAAAAGTACTTCACATATGAATTAATACGTTTTCCATTGTCAGAGCCTTCTCCCTACTCCCGACGCCATCTTAGATTTAGATACCAGGCCTTCTAGTTTAGACGGTGCTGGTCCAACACAGAATCTTCACAGCCAAAAAAATATATTACAATTCAAAACATTTTAATGTTATCCCATTCTAAAAGACCTTTAGTGGTGGATCTTCAATCCCATTCTATTTTAAATCAAGCCTCTACAAGAGGCTCTAAATAACAAAAGCGCCCTATACACCTGAGTATATTCAATGCACCTTTATTCTGCACAATGGCTGGCCATAATAATTTGATGTCATCGCTTTGTCTTAAAGTTGAGTTCATTGTATTTGTCACTAGATTTTCATATAGCGGATGCCTAAAATGATGAAATTCGCTTCATTAAAATAGAAGTATTTCTTTGTTACCGTTAGCCTAAATAATTTATTTGGATCGTTAGTAGGGATGGCAACGATGTATCGATGTTTTTAAAAAATCGATACATCGAAAAAGAAACATCGATGTTTTCCATCGATGTTCGATATAGACCAATGCATCGATGCATCGGACCAATGTACGAATATCGATGTTATGTACATGCTGTTGAAAAGCTCTGCTAACTGCTAACGAGTTACGACATGACTCGTTTCGGAAGCAGACCCGCCGACGTGCAATATCAATGTTATACCAGGTATGTTCCAACTGACCATGAAAACCGTACATAGGACGGTAATTTCCAGTTGTATAATTCGTTTGTCAACATGACAGGTTATTTATCGCCTTCTAAAGTGAAATTGACAACTAGAAATGATGGTCCCTCGTACGGTTTTCTAGTCGGTTGGAACAAACCAACCGTGTTTTCTTGTACTGTGAAGATTCCCTATTAAGAGAATTAGAAACACGCTTGAGAGCGCGTGAATTTATTAGCATATGGTACATTTTTTGATCCTAGATTCAAAAATGTACATTTTAATGACCCCATTGCGTCTTCAAATGTCTTAAAAAAATAAATAGCCTCGTCCTTAACGAAATAAATTCCAAAGAAGGAAGATCAAACAATTCTTCTCCTGAATCTAGGAACAACGACAATTCACATTTACAGGATAAAGAAAATGATATATGGAATTTTCATAAATCGTTAACTCAGCAACAAAATGTTATATTAAAACATGTAACAAATAGTGATGATACAATTAATGCAGAAATACGAATGTACCTTTCTGCGTCGCCTTCAAATCCAAAACAAAATCCGATAGAGGAATGGGAACACTTAAAAGCAACATACCTATCCAAATCTCCATCAGGTGGCCAGAAAATATCTCGGGTTTGGGGTTGTCTGTACTTCCGTTCCTTCAGAAAGTTTTCGCATGCCGGAGATACTGTAACGCAGGAAAGAAATCCTCTGTCTGGAAAACTTTTGCCTAAGTTACTTTTTTAAATAGTGTTCCGGACGAGTTCTGGTGATATTGTAATCAATATATATTGTATTTTCAGCTCACAAATATTCATATATTTTTTTTTATTTTAATTTGCTTTTGGGTATTTCCATGTTTTATTTGATAGTTTATTATAACGTTAATGTTTGTCATTTACATTTTTAAATAAAACATTTTTAGCTATTTTCTTAACTTGTTTAATTCTTCCCAAAGCAGAAACGTGTAATTTATGTACTTATACTGGTCAGCGGTCACACATAGCACATTTCCTTCCAGGTATTAAAAAAATATGAAATGTTTTAATTACGCTATAAAAAACATCGATATTTCACAACATCGATGTTTTCTTATCGATACATCGAAGACATCGATGTTGTCTTTCCGATGTATCGATGTAGCGATACATCGGTTCCTTGGTTCAATGTTGCCATCCCTAATCGTTAGGCCTGGATAATATGAATATAATTAATTCATCTTTATTTTGCGCACCGATTGACCATCATAACTGATGCTTAAGTGATCTTTCCTCAAATAAAACGAACGACGTTATCAGTTTTTAAAATCGCGTTCACGTATAGAATTATAAATTTCTGATGAAATGATGGAGCATGGTTGTCAGTATGCCAAAAATGTATTGAGTAAACAGAACAGTTTTATAATTTGTGTATATTAACTAGTAAGTGTTACATTCATAATGCTAATAACATGGGTGCTTATGAATGAAAAATCTTTAATACATGAGTTGTCACTGGCTTTTACATAGTGTAGTGATTGCTGTATGACATACAGGGTGTTTCCTAGCCTCGGTAAAAAAATTAAACTGGTGAATCATCACGTAATTGTAAGACGAAAATGTGGTATAAAATTTTTTCGAATGTCGCTTCGTTTTCAAAATACAGTGTGTTTTCTTTTTATTAATAATTACTCAGACACGACATTCGAATAATATTTGTCACACCTTAATAAAGGGTTTGAGTACTTTATTTTGTGTTCATGTTGAACTTCTCAATTAGTTCATTGGCGGAGATCCGGGTAACGATTATTATTAGAATTTAGCAAAAATCAATAATACGGGCCTGTTATCAGTTTTTAAAATCGCGTTCACGTATAGAACTATAAATTTCTGGTGAAATGATGGAGCATGGTTGTCAGTATGCCAAAAATGTATTGAGTAAACAGAACATCTACTACAATTTGGCCACTGACGTACTGTTTAGGTCTTTTGTGGGCTCTTATATCATTAATTTTTAGTGAAACGTATTCCCTTATATATTCTAATGTTAAAATGTCTAAATCAGAGATGTAAAATCATTAACTATGTAGAAATACAGATGCATGGCAACAAAGTGGGATTTTGCGGCTCGGAAGTATCACATCGGTTTTGCTACTACACACATGGAAATAGTCTAGGGATATTGAAAATTTGAGGTCACTTTGAAACTTTAAGAACTTTCTTAAACACGAACGGATCTTCACGAGCCATGAAGCTTCCAAAAGGTTGCTGTATTGTCTTTGAAAAATGGCTGTTCAAAGTAATTTTAAGTTATTAGGTGATATTATACGGGGTCCTTCAAAGAACGTTTAAAATTTTTTAAAAGTAGAATGGGCGCGTTTTACGTAGAATTACGCAACTTAATTTTCAATTCCATTTTTAGCTAAAACAAGTCTTCTGCTCAAAAAACCTTAAAGGGAAAACGTTGTTATCTCTTTTTATTAAAGAGATAGAAACAACTTCGTAAAACTGTATATTTTTAATGTTACACGTAACTCATCAGCATCAGTGGTCGTTCAATTGTGATAAAATCAAATACAGCCAATAAGTGTATTCAAAAACAAAAGAAATTATACAGGGTGACTCAAGGATTTGTTGTTTCCGATATTTCATCCTATTTTTATGATTTATACGGCCGTATGTTTACTTCTCTATTTGTTTATGCAAATCTTTAAGAAACCTTTAAATGTCTATATTATGTATATACAGGGTAAAGTAAAAGATGCAAATGAAAAATAAGAGAGAGCGTTTTTTCAACTTTTAATCAAAAACAATACTAACTTATACAAAACTAAAAAACACCGTTATGCCATTAAAAGATACTCAATAGGTCGTGTGCCCACCACGATTATTAATGATGGCTTTACACCTTCTTTGCATTCTTTGTATCAAATGATCTAAGTCTGCTTGTAGTACCCATCAAGCTTCCTGTACATACAGCGGCGAAGAGTTGGTATACGAATATGGAGAACTCCAGGTAAAGAAACACGATTAAATAATGTACAGGAGGTTCATTCATACAGAGGCGGAACTGTTACGGTTTGGGGCGGGATCAGTATAGGAGGAAGAACCGACCTAATTCGGCTAGACAACTTTCTTTACGAAAATCGCTATGTAGAAGAAAAACTCCAATCAGTTGTCATTCCATATGCAGCTACATTTGGGGACAACTTTGAGCACGATAATGCGAGGCCGCACATCGCAAGAATGATAAGAACATTTTTAGAAAATAATGCTATTGAGGTATTGCCATGACCCGCCTAGTCCCCGGATTTAAAACCGATAGAACATGCATGGGACATGTTCTAAAGAAGAGTTCTAAAGGAAGAAAGTCACTTAGAAAACCGCGACCAACTGTTCGCTGCCTTACAGGAAGCTTGGTGAGCAATACCACAAGCATACTTAGAGGATTTGATACAAAGTATGTAAAGAAGGTGTAGGGCCGTCATTAATAATCGTGGTGAGTACACAGCTTATTGAGTATCTTTTAATGTTTTAATGGGGTTTTTTAATTTTGTGTAAGTAAGTATTGTTTTTTAGTAAAAGTTAAAACAAACCTTCACTCTTATTTTCCATCTTTTACTTTACCCTGTACATAATGTAGCAAAACCAGCGTTTTTCAAAAATTCACATAAAGAAATGGAGGTGTAAACATACAGTCGCATAAATCACAAAAAAAAAGAAAATTGAAATATCGGAATCAACGAATTTTTGAGTCATCCTGTATAATTTGTTTCGTTTTCGAGAACCCTTATCGGCTTTACTTAATTGTATCACAATTGAACAACCACTGATGCGTATGTGTTACGTGTAATGTAAAAAATATAGAGTTTTACAAAATTGTTTCTGTCTCTTTAATAAAACGAGATAACAACGTTTCCCCATTAAGGTTTTTTGAACAGAAGACTTGTTATAGCTAAAAACGGAATTGAAAATTAAGTTTCGTAATTCTACGTAAAACGCACCCATTCAACTTTTTAAAAACATTTCAAACGTTCTTTGAATGACCCCGTATAATATCACCTACTAACTTTAAGTTACTTTGAATAGCCATTTTTCAAAGACAATACAGCAACCTTTCGGAAGCTTCATGGCTCGTGGAGATCCGTTCGTTTTTAAGAAAGTTCTTGAAGTTTCAAAGTCACATGAAATTTTCAATATCCCTAGACTATTTCCATGTGTGTATATGCGGTCAAGAACGAAAATCCCTGCTTCCGTTCTTCGCAGAACGGTTTTATCATCAACAGTAATTAATTGCATGTTTGCTGTTAATTAGAGGTTGATTACTGGTAAACATGCTGGAAAATCTCTTAATATTTAAATTGGACAATAATTATTTCGATCACAAATCAATTTCTGAAAATTTAGGAAATTCTGGTTATATTATGTTGTTCAATGGCCGTTGACCGTTACGTCAAGTTCTCGATTCTCCTTTGCGATACGTAGTCAATTGACATTTTTGAAATTACTTATTAATGTCAAAGTCAAAATTGACAATAAAATTTATTTTGACGGTTCGGTACAAAAATAATAAACTAGAGAAGGATGGTTGTAACATCAACCTGATTTTTTCACTGACAGCTGCTCTGTTGTGACGTAGCCACGCGACTAAGTTGGCCCGAAAGCCTTAACATACATAAGGCAAAGACGTACGGGCAAGACTATATTTTTCTTGCTTAGAGTGTAAACTCAAGATTTTAAATGGATAATAAAATTAAACTATTTATTATGAAATTACTGTTTGTGTTTTTATTAGTAAAGAATGGGAAATATTTTTTATAAGCTTTTTGTATTTGAATTTAAGCAAACTTGGATAAGCCAAAAGTAAATAGAAGTATAACGATTCGGGGATTACGAAATCTTGTATGAAAAGTATCCTTAAGGGTATGAGTTTATGAGACAAAAATAGATAAAAGTAAAATAAAATCTGGCTTAACTATTTTATACAGTCTGGGCCAAAAAGTATGCATAATTTGGAAAAGCTTAAAAATTGCTTCTCAGAAAATGTTAGTTAGTACGTTTCTGAAATAAATGATTCATATATATTATATTTTGTAGCTATCTACAATATCATATCCAAGGAGAAAAGTTGAATATTACTTAGTTAAAAATTTATTTTATTCTACAAACAAGTATATTTGTATATGTACATGTTTACTGATATTCAAAATAGTAATTTTCTTATGGCACTTAGAGTTCGACATTCTATTTCCAAATTATGGAAAATAAAATTGAAGTAAGAAAGCCTTAGTTTTATAATTTGTGTATATTAACTAGTAAGTGTTACATTCATAATGCTAATAACATGGGTGCTTATGAATGAAAAATCTTTAATACATGATTCGTCACTGGCTTTTCCATAGTGTAGTGATTGCTGTATGACATAGAGGGTGCTTCCTAGCCTCGGTAAAAAAATTAAACTGGTGAATCCTCACGTAATTGTAAGACAAAATGTGGTATACATTTTTTTCGAATGTCGCTTCGTTTTCAAAATACAGTGTGTTGAAAAAAAATTTTTTTCGTGTTTTCTTTTTATTAATAATTACTGAGACACGACATTCGAATAATATTTGTCACACCTTAATAAAGGGTTTGAGCACTGTTGAACTTCTCAGTTAGTTCATTGGCGGAGATCCGGGTAACGATTATTATTAGAATTTAGCAAAAATCAATAATACGGGCCTGTTAAACACCCAAAATTCTTATTTTATTTGATAAAAAGTTCATATTAAGCAAATTAAGTGTTTTGCATTTATCTCGTATCTCTTACAGTTTTTCAGTAAAAAATAATCCTATTGTTCACGTCACAGGAATTTCTTTAAAAAATGATAGCACCTAAAAGCTCTGAATATTGCACCCACATATAAAGTTAAATAAATTGCTGAAAGTGTCCTTCATGAGCCATCTATTCTAAGTACTAAATTGTCTCTTACGCGCCAAAAAATCTCGGTGATTTTTGACAATAAACGAGTTTATTGACAAACTCAAAGAAGCAAAAGAGTATTACCATCCTTAAAAAAATGTATGAAACTAAATGGGTGGAGAAACACGAAGCCATTATTGACTTCTTGGAAATGTGCCTACTTTAATCGACTTCTTAGATGATACGGAACAAACTGGTAATAGTGCCTCATCCTCCAACATCTGATTTCTTGGTATCTATTTTTATCATCAGTGACTGTATTAAATTATTGTTACGTTTTTCCCGTGGGTTCTTAACAGAATTACAACTTTGCTATTTTCAACTAATACTCTCTTTATTCACTACCACTGTATACAATTTAACTCACTAAACTAGTCTTATAACTTTACCACTAATATCTATTCAACATTCAATGATTAACTGAACTAACTAACCGACTTAGGTCTGCTTATATATAATCTCAAATCTATCACGAATATTCGGGAAGTATTCCGAGGCCACTCTATATGATCTCGACGAAGCCATCGAGATAATTCCAGCTACCCGAAACTTCGCGTCGAGCCGGGCGATGATTCATACAGACAGAGAAGCGAGGGGCACGGCGGGGCGGCTAGTTCTATAGGGTAGCACAAAAACGTTCGGATGGTTGTTAGTCGTGACATTATTAATACCTCTATCTACTCAACTACAAAGTGCCCAACTCGATATTAGCAAAACATATGAAATTTCTAATTTTGTCTTGAAAGCACTGGAAGAAATAAGATCTGATAGTGATAATCATTTTAACTTGATTTTTGAAAAAATTTGTTCGACAGCCCACATTTTAAATATCGAAATTAAGATGCCCAGAACTACCAAGAAACAGACGAATCGTGCAAATTATGAATCCGCTAATACAGAACAATATTATAAATTGTCTATTTTTTACCATTTTTAGATTATTTAATTTCTGAATTAAAATTTAGATTTTCTGAAAAACACTTTCATGTAGCCGAATTATGGAACATTGTTCCTAGCATCCTTGAAAATTTTGGCTGCCATAAAATTTTATCAGGATGATATCTCTTGTTCTATGGCAAAGTTATGGAAGCTATATTAGGAACAGAAAGACGAGAAACCTAGAAATTTGGCTGATACGATTATAGAAGCTGATTCATACTTTCCGAATATTAGAAAAATATTACAAATTTTAGCAACAATTCGTGTAACCAGTTATACACCCGAAAGATCGTTCTCTTCTTTAAGATTATTAAAATCTTATTAACAGTCAACAATGGCCGCAACTAAGTTAAACGGTCTCGCTTTACTTTATATGCATATGCCTAAACACAATAGAAGACTTGGATTACGAAATATGCTGTCTTCTGATTAAAGATAATGCACTATCACCATTTTGTCCTGTTCCGAATAAGTTTGATTCAAATAAAGCCAGCGGTCCGCGCTATGTACGAATTTTGAGTTAATGTAAAATAGGATGATTCGATTATTTTAGTTTTAGGTTTAACTAAACCTAATTTGTTTGTCCGAGTTAATTAGTTTATTTTAATTTATAGCAATATACCTTATGTTGTTGAGATTTTGTGACATTGTGTCTCATACCATAAACCATTATCTTTATTTGTACCTGTAATCTGTAGTTAACCTTACCTCACCCCCACCCCCAACGAAAAAAGCTAAATCCGCCCTTGCCTTGCACCTAAATAGATTTCTTTAATTTTTGTTCGGTGGGCTCCCCCCAAAATGTATTTCTGGATCCGCCACTGGTCGCTTTTCATTAATTATTAATAAAGAGAAAACACGAAAAAAAATTTTTTCAACACCCTGAGGTAACCCGCCTATTTAAAATATTATTTCATTAGACCTTATACATTCGGTTTTGGGACACCCTATATATATGTAAGGAAATAAAAAGAGAAAAACAAGTCATAAATTGAAGTCGGGTTTTGCGAGGTTTTTTTCGAGGAGATCCGAAAGCGTATCCCTCGAGAACGGGGATAGATAGTCAAAAGCCGGCGCGGCGCAGTGTACGGATTATTTTGGTGAATTGTTTTGCTTCTGTGCTTTAACATGTTATTACAGGTCAGTAAAATTCATAATATTGTTATTGACATAATTTTTACAAGTATTTCTTTTATTCTTATGTATAATTCATATTTGATGGCATAACCTGTGTACATATTTAATGAAATCGTTTAATTTAAATGAAAACAGAAAATGTATTATTTGCTGTCATTTCGTGCTAGGATTTTAATTTTAGCATGACTGAGAGTGTACGCAAGGGCCTTGATGAACCTACTAACCATTTTCTACCCTGACGGGAGAATATCCTAGTTATAAATGTAATGATCATTCTAGAGATATTGGCCCAATTTGCAACTAAATAGCTGGGTAGCCTTCGTAATCCAGGACCGCAGTACCTTCCAGCGGCGGCATCTGGCTAACTAACAATAACCCCTTCAGTTTTGGATGTATTGTTACAAGTGTGGAACCACGAATTATGGTACGGGAAACAGTAATTTAATTAACTATTATACTAATAAAGGTTATAGAGCATAATTCGGTTCAGGAATTTAGATTGAGGGTTTCTGTGCCGTACTCTTTCCCCTCGTGAATTCCAGGCTGAGTCCGGCAATTTTGAAAAATTCACTATATTTTGTATGGTTGGGTCTTCCAGTATTTTATTTTGTAAAATCTTACAGGTGATAAATGAAAACCGAGGTCATATTTTGAAATCAGCACATTATAATTGACACAAGAGAGCCAAAAAAATATCAGGGAGCTACAAAAACGTAATGTTAAAAAATTATTTACTACTCCTGTCAATATTCCTGTCAAGAAAAATTGCCGATGCATCAGCAGACAAGGCAAATATGCCGGAAGAAAAATCTATTTTGCTATAATTTCAATTTGTTTTGCGATGAATTTCTATCATGAAAAAAACGTTCTCCTTTCAGTTATTTAAACTGGAAAAGCCAAGGGAAAATGTTATTATTATTTCGCAGTATCAAATGGATTATCAAGAATCTGGACAAAAATTCATACCTTTTCTTCTAACGATCTCGTTTCAGATTTCTTCTTGCTGATAATGTCCTGCATCTTAATAGACTGCTCGCTCAAAAAGTTGTTTTCTGCCTTGGCTACCTTCAGCTCGTTTTGGAGAACCTCCAAAGAATTTTGCAAATTTTGTGTTTCCTGCAAATATTAAATAAATAGATATTGCCCACGACTTTTATATAATTTTAACATCATTTTAAGATGAACTAAACCTTCGAAGTGAGACACCCGTTTGTTTTATAAACAGACATAAATAGACAAAACATGGATCAGAAAATACAATGATGATCAGAAAATATAATGATATAACTAAAGATGAAACCAAAATAGCCCCAAGTCAGAGCAAGAACAACAGATGTCCGGGAGAATATCAAATCATCACAGAAATGTTAAAGCTCAGAGACAACTTCTACCAACCTGTTGAACAATTCCGCTAGTACCATAGGTGAGATAGACATACCATCAGAACTTTGATAGAAAAGTACACAGAAGACAACTTTCCAATACATTTGGTCTTCGTCGACTCCCAAGAAGACTTTGGCTCCGTAGAGACAGAATTTGTATTAAGTTCCCTAGAAAATGCATGGATTGATTCTAGATATGTTCGGATTATCAAGGATATATTTAAAAACGCAACTATACGTATAAATATTGAGAAATCTAAATACTAGAAATAAAATTACATTAAAACGTGGTGTAAAAACAAGGTGATGTCATATCACCCAAACTATTCAATCTCACACTCCAAGATGTTTTCAAAAAACTAGAATGGGATAAGAAAGAATTAAAATCGAAGGCACTTACCACGATAACTTAAGATTTACAGATGATTCAATTGCAGACAACACCAGGGACTTGAACGAAATGTTGCAACAATTAAATGAAGCCTCAACAAAAATATGAAATTCGCTAAAACCAAAATAGTGAGTCCTGAAGATGTTGATATAACAATAATTGGTAACTATCCCGTAGAGGAACATATATATTTAGGACAAAGAAAATCAGAGATCACCAGATGGATTCGACCCTTGTGGACAGCTTTTGGCAAATTGAGTTAAATATTTAAAAATCGCACAAGATCTATAAATTGAAAAACCAAAGTCTACAACATATGTATCCTGCCGGCCAATACCTATTGAATGGAAACGTTTACAAGGACAAATGCTGACACACTTAGGACTATAGAAGGAACTATGCTCGGGATCTCACTGAGAGATATAATTAGAAATGCTCAGGTCAGAAGACAAGACATGGATGAAGTAGCCAGACAAGCTGAAGATAGATGGGAAAAAAACTAACAGAGTGGAGACCATAAATAACGAAAAAAAGTATGGGACGACCACTGAAAAGATGGATGGATGACATACGAACCGTAGCTGGCAGGCAGTGGATGAGGATAATAAAAACAGGGCATAGTGGAAAGAGATGGAAGAAACCTACGCCCAGGAGTAGAAAAAATACTGGTTGAGGAAAAAGAAGAAGATTAGAAAAACATTTCATGGTTTGCGAAGTGAACTGAAATTGTCAAACGGAAGAAAACCCTTTTTGCACGTGTTGCATACAACATTTTTTTATACGATCGCCTCAATATGGCCCAGTCGTTTTAAATGCCCCTGTTTGACAAAATGAGTGACAGTTCTCAAAAGCCAAATGTACAAATATTTGAAATCTCATGAACTCTTGTTATTCGCAACCACTGAACATCACCTATTGGGTTGCCTTCACGATTGTTTCCAGGAAAATAAATATGCTCTCCCTCATTTTTTGACCTAACTAAGGCTATTGATTATGTATCTCAGCAACTACTGCTACTTTGGTAATAATAGTAAAAACAAAATTAAAATCTAGGCTTTTAACTGGTCACCTGTAAAATAATAAACCCTCTATGACGAAATGAGGGCTCTGTCTTGGACCCCATTTTATTCTTGATCTATATCAATGGGATAAGTCCAAATTAAAGAGGTGATGTTAGGAATTTCTGCAAAGGACCTTGCCAAACTTCTAATTTTGTCCGTAATTTACGTCATCCTGATGAAAACACGATTCTAGATTCTATGGATATTTTTCGAGTAATGACTGATCAAAAATTGAAGTTGCTGATGTAGCATATATCGGAATTTTCAAGCTAGAGCTGAATTCTAGGTCATTTTAACATCCTGACCTTTGCGTTTGTGGTTTTGAAATAGATTTTTATAGTTCTTCCTCGGATTAGTTTGAAATAAATAATTTTTGTACAAAAGACGAACAACTTTACCTCACTAAGTTGGCTGTTTTCCAGTTCCAATATTTCAATAGCTTTCTTCAGCTTTTGACATTCACCCTGAGTCTCTTCTCGTTTTTCACTTTCGGACACCCTCAGTTTACTTAGAACGTCCACTTGCAATTCTAGTTGGGATACCTGGAAACAAATAATACATTCAATTTATATTCCTATGGAAGATCGAATTTTGCCTGATATTTTCAACTAATACTTTATTTTTCGGAATATATGGTGCAGAATTTAAAGCGGGTACCCGACAAGTATACGTAGAAATTGGTTCCAAATTTTGCAGACTTAATAAAATTCGCGTCTTAAAAATTGACCAAAAGAAGGTTTTCACTGATCGATAGAGGAAAAGCTGCTCTAATAATTCTGTAAAATTCAAATCCGTATTGTAGGTTTCAATTTTTTTATAACCGTTGAGATATGCGTTGTAATATTGGTTCCAAATTTTGCAGACTTAATTTAAAAATCGACAAAAAGAGCTAGCAAGATGCAGTTTTCACTGATTGATAGGGAAAAGGCTGCTCTAATAATCCTCTAAAATTCAAATCCGTATTGTATGTTTAAATTTTTTTTTTAAACGTTGGGATCTGCGTTGTAATATTAGGGGCCGATATCTCAAATAACCCAAGACGACTTAATGGTAAAAAAACATTATTGTGCGGATGTAACAACCCCAGATTTTGGTTGATTTATCTTTACTAATTTCAGAGATATTAATTAGCCCGTACTAAGACTTTTCGGTCACCTGGTATAGTGTTAAATCGACCATTCTTTGGTTATTTTTTTTTTATAAAAGTTGCAGCATGAAAAAGCTGGAGACGATTAATTTTAAAAATTTATTAAAGATAACGAAAATAATTTTCAAATAGCAGAAATAATGAGAACCAAACTGGGTAGGGTTCTTGAAATCTTAATTCATAAAGTTCTGGCTGAATATAACATACGATTAAATGGAAAATTTATGGAAAAAAATATTATTAAATCGCAATATGTGTTAAACAATTAAAATTTAATTACTCAGATCCTTGTCTATAAAACATATATTTTCGAATATAATAAGAGACTTCCTTTAGTAACCATGCAATTTTCGATTATTTTTAATTTGTTTTGAGTTTTTGGTAATTAAACGGAATGATACATCTAAAAAGGAATTATTTACAGAACCTCACAAGTCTTTATTTTAGATCTATATTGTGTTTATATAAATGGCCCAGCCGCACTCCCGACTTGACCCCCATTAACCAGAGAAATAAAGTAAGAGACCTACGCGATATAACTGAGGCAAAAATAAAAAGTATTAATATACTATACTTTAGGTTGGTCTGGAAGAAACGAGTATCGAGCCGCACTTTTCATGCATACAGCGCGTTGAAAAAATGCAATTTCGCTTTCAAGCTAAGTCCGTGTTATAATCACCGAAAAACAAATGTATAGCATTGATTGATACATTTTTGTTTTACCAATGGCAACCGTGAATAATATAAATAATAAAACGTATAGTACGCCACTGCTTTTTCGCAATTTTTGTAACTTATACAAATGCACTAGTCAAAACATAACAAAAGTTGACTTTTGGGTTTTTTCGCTCAAATGGACCATTTTCCAGAAAAAAAAAATATTTGATAATTTTTGAGGTATTCGAATTGAACCATGCTAATTAGTATTTTCATGACACCCCCGTATATAATATAGAATATTAATTGATAACTTCTGGTAATAATCTATTATGAAAAATAATTAATATTAGACAATAACTTTTTGTTCTAATTTTTCTTAGATTTGGTCAGAAGGTTACTTCTGGTATTCATTGAAATAGAAGTTAATAGAGAGAAGAGCGAATATCTGGTATTCACAACAGATAAAAGGAATATTAATATTCAAGATAGCTCAAATAAGAAAATGGAAAAGAATGAGATTGAGAGCATGGAGGAAGACAGAAATAGTAATAATGATGATAACGGAAACAAACAAACGGAAATTAACGCAATTAAAGAAATGGTAGAGAATGACACTGATGCTATTAATTTAAGGATTAATAATATTGAAGAAACGAAAATGAGATTAAAGGAAACGGAAATTAAATAGAAGCACCTGAAGAAATAGGAAGATAATTATTAATAAGTGTATATTTCTACAAATTTAACAATTTTTTCTTTGTAAATTTTATTTTTATAATCTTAGAGAGATAAAGTAAGATACTTACGCAATATAATTGAGGCAAAAATAAGAAGTACTAATATACTGGACTATAGGCTGGCCTGGAGGAACAAGTATCCAGCCACACTAAGAAGGTAAATAATGCTCTAAGGGAGTGAGACCCGCAGCCAAGATCCTCCATTGAGAGAGAGACTGGCGTGCGTGGGAATTATAGGTGCTATGAGGACGGCACCCATCAGTCTTCTTGAGAGACTGGTTTGCTGCCCCTCAATCTATTTTTGGAGCATGAGGCACGTGAGGTCTGCACACAGACTAAAAGGTCTCGGCCACCTAAGAGACAATAATAGCCCGAGGAGGCACATTAAAGTCTGGAGGAGGGCGGCTGATGATTGCCTGGAACTCAACATACTGCTCACCATCAGTTTAAGTATACCCCTCAGATTTCACGTACCTGATGCTTGGTCGGGGTTGGATCACGGCCCATGGAATATGATGGCTCGAAAATGGACAGTGGCACTGCAGCAGGTGTGTAGGAGCAAGACAAGGTTTCGCTCTTGAGAGCTATGCAACCTTGTTCCAGGCCGATATGTATACGATCCTCGAATGTGGGTATGAAAACTTGTAAGAGCCTTCAGAGGAAAGAACATTTACATCTGCTCGGAATGAAGAGCTGGTGTGTCGACCCTTGAGTCTGACAGAGTTGATTCTGCACTGGTATCTGAGTGTCTTGGGGGACCTCGGCCGGGCATAATAGGGCCAGTCTTGTATGGATCCGACACTCCGGGGCAACGAGGAGGCCGATCGTCTGGCACGACAGGCTTCTGCAACGCGTCCAATGAGATCTGAGCCTAAAATAGGTGTGTCCTACAGTACAGCCGCTGCCATCCTAAGGGACGCAATGAATAAGCAAGGCAGGGATCTGTAGCGGAGTACTCCAGGCTAGGTTTCTTGACCTGGTATTTTTGGGTCTTAAAGTCTTGACGAAACCGATGAGGGAAAGGGGCGATTTTTTACTGGTAGAAGTCTTCTACTGGGTGCTAAATGGGTCGATTTCGAGCTACGAAGGTCGTATTTGGTTGGCGGATAGTTTCCATTCGAAAAGTGCCTCAAACGGATGCCTACGACCTACCTAGCCTCTAGGGGCTCCTAAATAGACACCTTTCTAATCGTTCGAGGAGGGTTGGAACCCGGCCGAGGTTGAATTCCACGGAACCTATCGCCGATAGGTTTTGAAGTAAGAGTTCGGCGAATAGAGAGTAACATTTTGAGCGTTTAATTTACAAAGTTTTAAAGTACGATTTTCTCTTTTCTATACAGTGATGTTGCAAATTAAATTGCATAATTTATCAAATAAGATATGATATTCCTCATTTTTCAGATTATGCAGAGCTGTAATGTAGTTACTTGAATTTAGTGTTTTAATATCTCGGAAAAAACAGCGTTTTTTGGAAAAAACTCGTTTTTTTTCCGGAGGCGTTGGAAAAAATCAAAATATGGGAGAATTCAATTTTTATTTATTTTTTCTTAAATTTCATATAAAAAACCCGAACTGTAGTAAGCAAAAAGATATTATACTACAAAACATAAATAGGAACTTCTAAATTGGAAAGTCTAACAAACGGAATGCAAAACATACTTCCAAAATAAATAAAAAAACTTCAACAGAAGCTATGATATTTTTATGTAAAACAAAAATAAAATAGCATTTAAAGAACTAAATCTGCTAAAATAAACTTATTACTAAGAAAACAACAGAACAACTTTTATATAATATAAACATAAACAAATAATGTGCATATAATACTACCAATTAATGGAAATCACCTAGTGTATAAATCTAAAAAGGCATACAGAACGGATATCAGAATTACAAATTTTGTAAAGGCCTCTTTAAAAAAATAGCCCCACGTTGGGCGCCAAATTTGCAACTCGATTTTCTAATTAATTAAAGCGAACCTAAAACCGGAGAGACGTGTATGCAATATCCCGGCTCCTGGTGTGGAGTTCGTGAGCGCCACCAGCTAAACTGGAAAAGCTCCGCTGGTGTTATGCGGGGTTGTTAGGCACGTTCAACTAAACAAGAGAACACAACCTTAATTTACGGTTCAATTCTTGATTTTTTTATACAACAATCTTACAATGTAACTTTAAAAAAAGGAAGGATCACAAAAAACTAATATTAAGTATTAAGGATACACTATGAGAATTGTACCGAGATCAATCAATATAGTTGTAAGACATATAGTACTCGGTACTGTATGTCTTACAACTATAAACTCTAAGCACTACTAGGCGAAGTGATCACTTTGGTTTACTTAAGATTGTCAGCCGAAAAGTATGAATTAATAGCTGCACAACTAATTAATGCAATAATGATAATATTATCAGTCAATAATAAAAGTAACAATGATTATATCAATCGGCAAGAAAAAAAATAATACAATTAATAAAAGCCTCGGCCAACAATGATTAAATTATAAAAATAATAGGCACGGTACCACTTTAGATTTGAAGGTCTGCTGCTGAAAAGGCGGTATGCTCAGCAGTAAAGATAAAAATCACCTGCTCGAGAGTGAGAGTCCTCTGTCCAAAAAGGTGAAAGTGAGCTCGAAGGTGAAACCCTGTAGTGAAAACCAGGTCGTGAAACCTTGTAATGGCTACTGGCCCCTGTAGTAAAACCCTGTAATAACCCAATACTAATTATTAGACTAAGCCCCTTACTTCAATGAGGAAATTATAGCCCTCCTTGCATATATATTTTTTTATAAAACAAATCACCCCAAATTTATCAATGAATTTTCAGTAACCATCAGCAAATAAAGAAATACAAAAGGTGCAAACAACTTGAATATAAACAGAAATAGGTTTGAACCACCCCTAAATAATATAAAATTCCCCATATGATCAAAACTAAAGTTAAATTAAGAAACAAGCTCAGATATGATAAAATGAGAAAGCCTCTAGAAATAATGGAAAATAACCTTTAGCGTCACCGCGACCATGTGCCAGCAGGCAGCAAAAAAATTAATTCCAGAAAAAATTTACCTGGTTTAGTATTATATTCCGATAAATCAGTTGTGTCAGACACAAATTAGGGACAACCACACGGTCCCCAGAAGGGTAGTATAACAGAAAATACTAAAAGGTTGAGTCAGCTACAACTACACTTCAGCAAAACGCTTTCTCACTTCCCAGTAGGTATTTCTAGAAGAACGAGATCATCGGTTTCAATCAAATTTATATCATGTCACTTGAAAAGGTAAATATAAAGTAGAAATCCCAAATATCAAAGTCCACAACTGTCGGTAAGAAGGTGGAACTACAAAATAACCTCAAAATCCACTAAAACATAAGGTAGGAAAACAAACATTGACGTTTGGGAGAAAATTAAAGAAAAATAAGGGAAAACCACGGGGAAATATGTCCCTAGAGCACTATGAGAAGAAACGACAATGAGCAATCTACAATCTACGGAGAGATCAACAAGCCTTAGAAGAAAATAATCAACAGGTACTAGTTTTTTACTATTGGAAGGAAATAAAAATGTAATAACTAACAAATTTTTCTCGAATTAACAGGTAAATAATAAAGCAGCCGCAGTATCTCAAAGCAAATCAGAGACCCCAATAAGTCAAAGCATATCAGCCTGAGATTAGAAGTGAAATATTCAAACCGAAAGTAGTATATGAATTTGACCGATCTAACGAGGATCAAAAGGTAGGTTATTAACTCAGTTCTTAAATACTGAACTGCAAGTAAACATAATTATTGTAATATAAATAAGCACAGATAAACTAATAACACAATATCTTATTTTAGCTGTTTGATGAAACCTAAGCGAGCCAATAGATTATCCACTAAAATAAATACAGTCACAAAGTGTTGCAGGACATCATAAGAAAAGGGCTGAGAATAGCCACTTACGGTCACGACAGTGTTATAAATGCTAATAGATATTATGTGTTAATAATCTTATCCATAATAATTAATTAATATGAATAATGCTGCAACTGGACGTCCACTAAACTTATTGACAACAAATCAAATAAATGAATTTATAATTAATTAACCGAAGGGGTTAATGCTCAATAATTTATACCGCAAAATATAGAATATTTTGTTGCTAAATACAGCATCTAAAATTAGAGGGAAAATCAGACTGTGGGCCAGTACCTTTCAGATGGAATTACTTGTAGCCGAGAAAAAATCCAGTTTTTTTCGAATCTGTAAAAGCCGGCATTTTTAAAACACTACTTGAGTTGACTTCAATAAACTTAATTTTTTTATAATTTGGTTAATTAGTTGACAATTATGCCTAAAAACACTTAAGTCCATCAATTTCAATTTCTGCAACGCTAGGACGATCAAGAACCACGTATCGTCAAAAATAATAACAAAATAGGCCAAATAAATACTCACTGTGTGTCGTTTAAAAAATTATCCTCTTGGTATTTACGAGAAAAACGGTGAAAAGTGAAAACAAGGCCATTTTATACCGCAAGTTCCGCTATTATCGACCATACCGTCGATGCACGAAATTTTAATAAAATGCATTTCCTGCTTACTCCATTCATTCCAGGTTTTTCTTAAAATTAATTATCATATACCATTATTTATTTTGCTGATAACGCAACTCAAGTTTATATCAATACTAAATGAATTATATTTTACTGGCTGCAAATACAACCATTAGTAAATTAAGATGAAACATTAAAACAAACCAATTAATAATAAATGACACAAATAATAGATGGCTATTGATATCGGCGAGATGTACATAATATACATACATTCTATATTCTAAAAATATATATGTTGTGCCCAATAAACTTTATCGTAATAGAGTGCATTTTATTTTGCTTTATTTTCATATTATTACTCGGACTCCTCTCTAATAATATGAAGTTCAGTGCCTATCGATTTCACTTGATTCCTTATGCACGACCTGAAAATAGATTTGCCATGTCATTGAGCAGTGAGACACAACATAGGAAGTTCGACGCTGGAGAACAAAATTGGCCGCTGATGGTACAACACACTCATCGGCGTCGAGACGCTTACAAAACATCTCTGGCGTCTCGACGATTAAGTCATAGATAATTTTACGTGTGACTATAATATAATTCAAGACTTAAGGTACTCTTCACGAAAGCTCATGGCTGCAGAATCTGACTAGTGCGTGTGTTATACAACAAAATACTGTTACGGCTAACCTAACAACCATCCGAACGTTTTTGTGCTACCCTATACAACTAGCCGCCGTGCCCCTCGCATCTTTGTCTGTATGAGTCATCACCCGGCCGGCTGCGAACAGGATCGCTGGAATTATCTCGATGGCCTCGTCGAGATCGTATAGAGTGGCTCGGAATACTTCCCGAATATTCGTGATAGATTTAAGATTATATATAAGCAGACCTAAGGCGAATGTTAGGCAGTCAGTGGGTTAGCAGTTCAGTTCAGTTAATCATTGAGTGTTGAATAGATATTAGTGGTAAAGTTATAAGAGTAGTATAGAGTGTTAAATTGTATACAGTGGTAGTGAATAAAGGGAGTATTAGTTGAAAATAGCAAAGTTGTAATTCTGTTAAGAACCCACGGGAAAAACGTAACAATACCTACCAATTTGCTACGGATTTTGTAATTTTGTAAAACTACTACTGCAGTGAAAGTCGTTTATTTCCCAACATGAAAGCTTTTCTAATATTCACCTATTAGGCTAACTAAGTATTGAATTAGTTCCATACCAAAAAGCGCAACTAGAATATAAGAAAAACGGTATGTGCTTCAGACCATACGACAGAAGTGAAAACTTCAAAGAGCATCAAAAACTGTGTAAGAAATAGTCCTAAGGAAAGAAAGTGCATAAGAAAGTAAAAAATAAAGATGGGAAAAATAATTCGAATAATTGCAATATGAACAAATATTTTGAACGCACTTACCACTGCCCTAGACTTCGATGTTTAAAATAAAATTATCCCTCGAAATCTTCCATAAGATCCGCAGAAACCGGCGCCTTTTGCATGAAAAGGACCAAATTCTCCGATCCTGGCCTATTTTCCCGGCTTCAAATCAATTTAAATGACATTCCAGGCAAAAAAATCTGCGTAGGTACTTACCACAAAAACTATACGCACTGATCGGCTGAAATTTTAACTCGAAATCTGCCATAGAGTTAACAGGAGCCACCAAAAAATGTCAAAATTTTCCAATCCTGGCTCACTTTCCGGATTCAAACGGTCTTCAAAGAGATTTCACGTGATTAAATAATCTTTTAAGCTAAACGTCATGTTAAAATATTGGGAGACATATTCCTTCAAATTTCCCATAAGCTATCTATTCAAACTCGTAGAAATGCCTAAGTATGGAAAACACGAGAATCTTTTACGATTTTCTGCAAAAAATAGAATTTGAATATCTTTGTCCTTATATGTGTACATTAGGATTGAATTACAAATAATACAAATAAAAATATGTCCACATATTATGCCATTATACCAAAATTAGCCTTAGAAAATAGTAACTTACCATATGGTTCCAAGATTGTATGGAATACTTCAACAGAGGTAAATTATTCTGACACTCTTCTTGAAATAATTTTATTTTTTTTTGCTTTTCATTTGGTTTTATAAATATTATATAAGAAACTTCAACACAGGTAAATTTAGATCAAATTCTGGCAACTGTGTATGAAAACAATTAAAAAAATGTGATTATTTTAATCTGGTTCTATAACGATTGTATGAGAACCCTCGATGTATGATATCAAATTCTGACAACTTTTTGAAATAATATCAAAAGATTTTCATCTGGTTTTATAAAGATTAGATGGAAAACAGCAACAGTGGTGAATTCTAAGAAATGTCAAATATTTACCAAATTCCGACAACTACTTTGGAATAACTAAAAATTATATGAAAAACGTCTTCAAATGCGAATGTTAGGTCATAATCAATTTTTTATCAAATTCTGACAACTTTTATGAAATAATTTAAAAATATGTTTATTTGCCATCCAAGTCAATGAAGAATGTATGGAAACCTTCAACAGAGGTTATATTGAATTGTATCAAATTCTGAAAACTATTTTGAAATAATTTTGAAAGTCGTCCATTTTTTCATCTGGTCCCATGAAAATCATAAATAGAGGCCATGTATATTTTGATCCTAATTCGGACATCTTTTAGAAATAATTTAACCTCATCAGAAAGAAATTCTGACACTTTATGAAATAATTTTAAAAAATGTTTTGCTCTTCATTTGGTTTTAAAAATATTATATAAGAAACTTCAACAGAGGTAAATTCTAGATCAAATCAAATTTATATCAAATTCTGACAACCGTGTTTGGAAATAATTAAAACATTTTTATCTATAAAGATTGTGTTGAAACCCTCGATATATTATGTCAAATTCTGACAACTTTTATGAAGTAATTTAAAAATATGTTTATTTTCTATCCAAGTCAATGAAGAATGTATGGGAATCTTCAACAAAGGTTATATTGAATTCTATCAAATTCTGAAAACTATTTTGAAATAATTTAAAATCATGCCCTTTTTTCATCTGGTTCCATGAAAATTATATGAGAAACTCCAACTCAGGTAACTTCTAGGCCATATATATTTCGATCCAAATTCAGATAACTTTTAGAAATAATTAAAAAAAACTTACCATGTGGTTCCAAGATTGTAGGGAAGACTTCAACCGTAAATTCTGACGCTCTTTTTGAAATAATTTTAATTTTTTTTGCTTTTCATTTGGTTTTATAAATAATATATAAGAAACATCAACAGATGTAAATTCTAGATCAAATCAAATTTGTGTCAAATTCTGTCAACTGTGTTTCAGAATAAGTTAAAAATTTGTTTCTTTTTAATCTGGTTCTATAACGATTGTATGAGAACCCTCGATATAATATGATATCAACTTTTGACAAGTCTTTGAAACAATATCAATAGATTTTCATCTGGTTTCATAAAGATTAGATGGAAAATAGCAACCGCGGTGAATTTTAAGAAATGTCAAATATTTACCAAATTCCGACAACTAATATGGAATAACTAAAAATTATATGAAAAACGTCTTTACAGACGAATTTTAGGTCATAATCAATTTTTTATCAAATTCTGACAACTTTCATGAAATAATTTAAAAATATGTTTATTTTTTCATCCAAGTCAATGAAGAATGTATGGGAACCTTCAACAGTTATATTAAATTGTATCAAATTTTGAAAACTATTTTAAAATATTTTAAAAATTATTCATTTTTTCAACTAGTCCCATGAAAATCATAAATATAGGCCATATACAGCGTGTCCCAGGATAGGTGTTACAAGAGGACAAATGGTCCAAAAAGTTTTGAGTAGCTAACTCATGTTTTGGAATCAAGCCCTGCATGGTCCAAAATAACACTGTTCAAAATATTACTCAAAATGCCATTATACAAGGCGTGTTATAATTAAGAGTCTGAAAATTTGCTTCAGTATTGTATCTTTATTTGAACAAATAGCGACAAATTTAATTAGGAAAAGTTGTTTAGTACTAATTTTTATGCACTAATCTCAAATATTGTGTACTTTTGTTGCACTTTAAATTTTTAGCTGCTGGAAAAATAAGTCCCATTTAAAATGAAGGTAAACTTTGACTACATGTAAAATACCTGATATCGTTATGACAGTACTGTTTGACATTTCGTGCATAAAAATTAGTGCTAAACAACTTTTCCTAATTAAATTTGTCGCTATCTGTTTAAGTAAAGGTACTTTATTTAAGAAAATTTTCAGACTTTTAATTAGAACACGCCTTGTATAATGGCATTTTGAGTAATATTTTGTACAGTGTTATTTTGGACCATGCAGGGCTTGATTCCAAAACATGAGTTATCTACTCAAAACTTTTTAGACCATTTGTCCTCTTGTAACACCTATCCTGGGACACGCTGTATATTTCGATCCGAATTCGGACAACTTTTAGAAATATTTTAACCTCCTCAGAAAGAAATTCTGACACTCTTTTTGATATATGTAATTTTAAAAACGGTTTTGCTTTTCATTTGGTTTTAAAAATATTATATAAGAAACTTCAACAGAGGTAAATTCTACATCACATCAAACTTATATCAAATTCTGACAACTGTGTTTGAAAATAATTAAAACATTTGTTTTTGTTTTAATAATTTGGTTCTATAAAGATTGTGTGAAAACCCTCAAATTCTATAAAGATTGTGTGAAAACTATCAAATTCTGACAACTTTTATGAAGTAATTTAAAAATATGTTTATTTTCCATCCAAGTCAATGAAGAATGTATGGGAACTTTCAACAGAGGTTATATTGAATTGTATCAAATGCTGAAGACTATTTTGAAATAATTTAAAATCATGCCCTTTTTTCATCTGGTTCCATGAAAATCGTATGAAAAACTGCAACGCAGGTAACTTCTAGGCCATATATATTTCGATCCGAATTCGGAAAACTTTTACAAATAATTTAACATCAACAGAGGTAAATTCTGACACCATTTTTCAAATAATTTAAAAAGTTTTGCTTTTCATTTGGTTTTATAAATATTATATAAGAAACTTAACAGAAGTAACTTCTAGATCAAGTCAAATTTGTATCAAATTCTGACAACTGCGTTTAAAAATATTTTTTTTTCATCTGGTTCTATAAGGATTAAATGACAACCTTCGAAAGAGGTGAATTATTGATCATATCAAATTCTGACAAATTTTGAAATAATATCAATCATTTGCTTTCATAAATATTAGATTGGAAACACAGAGGAGAATTCTATCTGTTGAATCCATTTACTAATATTTTAAACAAATATTTTTGTTATAGAGCGAAAACGACCTTTAAAATATGACGAGTTAATTGCAGCCTAGGACGATATTGAAATATTTAGTGACGACGATTCAGTGGCAGATAACGATCCCGATACTCCGATGTAATCTGATAACCAACCAATTCAAGCGGCACAGATGCAGGAGGTAATAGAGGAAGAAATAGGTGAAAATTTGGAAGAAATAACAAAGCGAGAAATAATGGATAAGACAACATTTTCTGATAGTGAAGAAACTGAATACACAGAGGAAGATGATTGTACCCTAGCAAGTATCAGAAATAAGTTATTGGAAGACTAACTGCAATCGAAAAAGAATAACCTCTTTCCAAAAAAAAAAAGCCAAACACAAAAGAAACATTAAATCAATCAACAGCAGAGATAGAAGAAACTCGGGGTCTTACAATTTGAAACCAGAATTTCCCAAATTTGTCTCTACTCTGACTATGATGTAGGAGAATGAGCACATTTGATTTCCATCATATTAAACCTGCTCGACATGTTCTTTCGGATGCCTCGCATTTAAAGGTCGGAGTAATTTTAAAGGCTACATACTTTCTCCTGGAGTATTATTATTATATGAGTTTATTAGATATATGCACATGCAAGATGTATTATTGGCCTACAAGGCAAGAACTTCTGTAATATGACACGAAATATGAAAATAATCAGTAATTCTACAGTCACAATTACTCATTTAACTTATTTTCAATTTAACGGTGGCAACAAACCGGCGCCAATTGCTGTCAGCCTGAAGACAATCAGTCTCCACTAATCCTCATTAATTTTTCACCTATGCGGCCCCGGTGGCGTCGCGGCGCGGTCGTAAGGCGATAGGCGTCGTCATACCGACGGACACGCAATCCTCCACTCGAATCCATGTACCGACTCGACGCCAAGAATTCGCTTCCCCTATAGCTTTAAATAGTTTATTTCAGTTTATAACGAGCAACAATTTTATTGGCTTGGGGCCTACACAGAAAGTGTTTGAAAAATACACCGCCAGAACAGCCATAAAAATTTTTCTTAGAAGGAAAAGAATGGGGTTAGTTTGGGTTACCAACACCTCCACAAAAAGACTAAGTGCTCACAAAATTTTAGCTCGTGACGTACTGCATGTAGGCCTGTGCTATTTGGAGCGAATATGTAGGAGGAGGCGCTAGCGATCGAGGCGCAATTGGTTGCAATGTTGCCAGACTATAGTAGCGAATATTAGGATGCCCGTACATGAAGAATGTATCTATTACATTACAATTATTTCTCAAATATTGTAAAAAAACATATTTCCATAAGGCGTTCTTTCCTCTTTTTATAATGTGATATTTCGTATTTTATTTATTTAATTATCTAATACTACTAGTCTGTTCGTGCAGTTTCCTAAAATAATACAGCGGGACTCTCGATAATCTGCCTCTCGATGATCGGCGCCGCCGCTGTGCGTTGTATAGAAATTTTAGAAATGGGAACGAGTAGATAAGTACATATGTATTAGATGCATTATTCATATTATGTATCTATACCTATAAAATATAGACAGACACCTTGCTTTTACATACATATTTAAAATCATACATATACTAGCCGCATAATTTGCCGATCTCAATTATTGGCAGTACCGCTGGTCCCAACCAACAACACCATTGATCGTTTACTGTACTTTCCTTATAGAGCCGGCAACAGCGTAAACAAACCAAAGGAATAGTTTGGGTTAGTGTGATGGCTGCGATAATCCACAATTAGTGTTATTTTCTTGCATTTTTCTGAAATCTGAAGGATTTATGTGTTTTTAAATGCGTGAAATTTGTATCTAATATTTCGTTGTATATTTAGGTATACAGTTTATATTGTTATGCGTATTTTTAACTACGTAAAACTATATATTTCGAAAGACCTGTTGCTTTTGCCGTTTGTGTACGTACAGCCAACAACATTGAGTGGGTATTGGTCCGGCACAGTTTATACGTTTTTGTTAGTGTTTAATTGTATGTTTTGTGGTAGCTGATAGTGTAATTATGCCTCAAAAGTGTAGCATTCCTGGTTGTAATGGGAACTATAAAAATGAGTCTAAAGTTCATGTTTTCGGGATTTTCAAAGGACGTACGTTTACAACAAAAAAGGCTAAAAGCTACACCCTTTGAGCCCACAAACAAGACGAAAGTATGTGAAGCTCATTTTTTTTGCTCTTGTTACCTATTTATCAAGAAATATCAAAATACGGTCAAGCAAAGGGGAAAAGCTCAAAAATATTGATTAGTTAAATTTGTGAAAAGCCCTTGAAATAAGTAAAATTGAGTTTGAGGCGCACGAAAAAACACAAATTTTGATAATTTTGGGGAGTTTATTGTCAAATTTTCTACATTTAAACTATCAAAGATTGGAAATTTGAAAGAGACCCTCTTGAAGATCGATCTGGTAAATACAGGCAAATGGCAGGTTCAGTTCAGTTCTGTTCAGTTATATGAGACAGAGAAGAGACTTAGAATTCAATCTATGTCAACACTTCGGTCTCGTAGTTTTGGCCCTTGAGGACATATTTCAAGAAACTTATAATAAAAGATCGTTCATGCTTCACTCAATTTTGAAATATTGTATTGAACAAAAACGAGTCTCAAATCTCGATGGATGCGCTAATAATAATGGAAAAAACGTTTTAAAAATAATTATCAAAAATATCTCCAATAGGATTCGTCAAGAAGCCTGTCATATAGCTAGCGTTCTTTAAAATAAGTTAACTATTGATAGTTTTCATAAATATTAGTGTATGTATCCCCTTATATGATTAGAATTACAAGGCCTACATGGATGACGTCACACGACAAGCACTAAGGCCTTGTTATTGAGTGGGTATTACTTTGCGGCAGAGGGCGCACAACCCCCATTATTTCCTTACTTTTCTTGATCTTTCCGAAACCAATAAATATATAATTTAATTACTTCGACACTTCGGTGATGCATTTTTACAAAAAATTGGTGCTTATTTTTACATTTACCTGAACTTCTCGGTTCTTTAGCAAGTCTTTCGTGGCCTTTCCTCTATCACGACATCGTCTCCACGCTAACAGCATCAACCTTCGATAGGCCCGACATGTATTTCGCTCTTGGAGACAAAACCTCTTCGTCGGCGTGTCGCTTATTGGGCGAGGGGTGGCGTAGAGTTCGCAGGAGTCTTCAGTGGAAGCAACAGATAATCTGCAACAAAAATTAATCTTTGGAATTTTAGAGCTTTTTTTGGACACTATTTTCAACCCCGATTAGTCACTACTAAATTGATCGGTATTTGAATTACTGCCATACTGACATTAACGCATCCCAACACAGATTAATTTAACGAGTGTTTAAAGTGACTAATCAAAGTTTAAAGTAGTGGCCCTAAAGCCATTTACTATCGTGAAATGATAATACACAGAGACACTAAAAAAATTAATACTCAAAGTCATATTGAAAAAACTGTTATTGATTTAGAGATAAATGAGCACGAGATCAATAAGCCAATTTCTTGTTAATTTTACGAAATCGTAACTAAAGGGAATTAATGTGTTTTATAGAACTAATTATTTATTTTTTTTTACCGATTAGCATTTCAAGCGCTATACTTAAACAACGATTAACATTTTTTAATTGACGTATTAAAAAATAAGTAGAAATAATGAAGCAAATCAAGGATAATCAAGCATACAAAACTAGTAAGAAACAAATGATGTATATAGGGTGTATAAACTTTTCTGTTTTAGTTTTGTTCTTGAACATTTCAACTTTTTGGCTGCCCCTGCTAACACATCAAATTGGTAAAAACTGCTCCTAATAGTGTTATTTCTTTTTTGAGTGAAAGCAAGTGGCGTACAAAGGTTTTCCTACAAATCGCAAAGCGGATGGAACATCTTAGCTTCTCTAGAAGCAAAAAAGAGCAAAATTCAAATTCAAACAATATAAAGCGAGAAGTAAATTTTGTTTATGGGTTTTTACCAGAAAATTATTTGGTCTGTGAGTGCAGGCATATTTAATCGGCACATGATAAGTAACCATACCCATTTTCGAAAGCAAGCAACAAGGAATATTTGAGTTCAGCATTACTTGCTAACTTTTGGGAAGAAGAACAGGTATCTTGAAATGTTACATTATTTTTTGTCGGTATTGGAAGACCTGCTCATCTAACTGTATTAAACCATACATATATATCTTACAGCAAAATGGAGCGTCCCGTCCCCCGCTCACATTCGTATAATTCTGCAATTCTGAATTGTCCCCAAAACTAGCAAATGCGGTTCTATAAAAAATGGCCTCCAAGACCACCTGACCTACCACCGGTCCAAAACAAAATACTTAGTTTTTGGCATTTACAGAGATAAGCAGTAATAATTTTAAATGCACTTCGAATAACTATACGAGGTGACAATATTGCATCTAAGAAAACGAAGGGAAAAGAGTAACAATTCTGAACAGTATTTGTAAAAATATTTTAAATAAGTATGTTATTTTGATATTCTTAATTATTAGTTTTGAAATTTTACCTTAAAACAATCGTGCTTTTAGACCGGATGTTAAATTTTGCGTACTTATTTTAATACTTAATTAGTTGAAAGTTGTTTTTTTTATTTTCTTAGGTGTTAGACTTTTTGTTAAATATACATATAACTACTATTATATATTTCAGAAAAAAATTAAAAGAAATTAATAGGACTCTCAAATGTTTTCATCATAATTAAACACAAATACGGTGCGTACAGGGTGGGTCGAATTCGAGTCTATGTGTATGGGTTAGTTTGGGTTATCAAAATTAATTAGTTTTTTCGACAGTTATTGTATATCAAAGCAATTTTTTGAAAAATGGCACATGTGTCGTAATAACTCGGAAAAGGAAAGCGGATCGCCAAAAACAAATAACCCTCGGCTGTCCCCAAGCAAGGAACACAAAACCAGATTATAATTTTTCTTTCACTCGGTATAATGTAATTACATATTCCAAATAAATTAAAAACAATAGATAGAGAAAACAAGGCTAGATCAAAAAATATGCAAAATAAAATGAAATAAAATAATTCAAAACTCAAAAACAGACTATAATGTTTCTTTCACTGGGTATAATGTAATGAAATATTTCAAATAAATTAAAGACAACAGAAAACAATGCTGGATAAAAAAATATGTGAAATAAATAAAATAAAATAAAAAAAATTTAAAACACAAACATAAACAGTATGTATGAGTGAAACGTCTATCAAAATTTCGTGATAAAACTAATGGCAGATACGTAACTGGTACTCTTGTAAGTGGCCTTAACACCGCGATTTGCATTGAGGTCATGCTAGATAAAAAATATGTAAAACAACATAAAATAAAATAAAATAAATCAAAACACAGATTATATTTCTTGTTTTAAGCAAGGGCAAATACGAATACTTATACCGGTATGAGAGAAACGTCTCCTAAAATTTCGTGATAAGAATTATGACCATTGATTTGTATAGGAGTGGATAAGCAATAGCCGCCTGTCGCACTACTCAAAAGTGGCAACCTATGGGCGAAAAAACAGGTTTCTGCGCATGACAAAATCCACGCAAAATGGAAAAACGTAAACAAAGATGATACCGTTTTGTCATGCGCACTAAAACACTTGCCGTCTCAGCAGGCGTCGGTCAGGATCGAACTTGGCTTTTGTCTTTGACGTGTTTTCGTTTTGACGGCGCGGCGTTTTGAGTTAATAATTCGAGTTCGATTCGAGGCAAAATACCCGGCATCTCCTATTTCAAGTAAGTAATTATTATAAGTATTACTTATTTATACCTTATTGTTTGTTTCACTATGCTAACTAGGGCCCATTTCCCAATCGGCAGGACTCCTCTACCGAATATTTGGTGAAATAATCACTTTCGAAGTCCGGGCCTGCCTATTTACCTTCACGGTGCAACAGCTAGCTCCTACTAATTTTCTAATGCGCAAGTCCAAATTGAAGTTTCTTTGTTTACATTTCGCGGTCGTAAATTTGCCATGTTTGGTCTATTTATTGCTTATCCACTCCTATACAAATCAATGATTATGACAGATAATTCAACCAATGGCATTTAAAAGGGATGGGACTTTTCAAAACAAAACAACACCTTTATAATCATATAGTTAGGTAATCAAGTAATTCTGGAATGTAACCGGCACTCTTGTAAGTGGCCTTAACACCGCGATTTGCATTGCCGTCATGCTAAATAAAAAATATGTAAATTAAAATAAAATAAAATAAAATAAATCAAAACACAAACACAGATTTTATCTTTTGTTTTAAGCAAGGGCAAATACGAATACTTATACCAGTATGAGTGAAATCTCTTCAAATTTATTGAGAAGAATTATGACAGATAATTCAACCAATGGCATTTGAAAGTGATGGAACACCTTAAAAATTAGATAGTTAGGTAATCAAGTAATTCTGGAATGTAACTGGCAACTGGCACTCTCGTAAGTGGCCTTAACACCGTGATTTGCATTGACGTCATTACTGGACTACTTCTCGCGACCAGTTTTCTTCGAGAGACCGTAAATGCAGACATTAGTGCGTTCGAGATGCAGAATTCTCGTGACAACGCCTTTTACGTGCGTCACTGCACAAGTAGCCGGTTCGGTTACATGCTGCATTTTTATTATCGGATGCCAACAGGTTGTGCAAGCGATTGAACACCGTAAACGAACGCTACCAATCAAAATGGAACATTAGTAAATCGTTTATAAAAAAATGTATTAATAATATTATAGGCGGTGACTAGTTGACGAAGGAGCCATGATAATGATTGGATTGACTGGAGCTTAGAGAAGTAAAAGATGAAAACGTTTTTGGATCTGGTATATCCAATACGGAAACGAAGATCATATATATTTTTTCATATCTGGGACTATTCAAGAATTAAACTCAGTGGAACTTCACATATTTGGAAATATTCCAAACATTATTGGTACTTTTCTGAAACTTACTTTTTCTAAAAGCGTGCATATTTAAAGTCTTTATCACACGTATTTTAGTACGGAAAGTGTTTGTCCCGCACGCATACTTGAGTATATAGTAGCTGGTGACAGAATATGAAATTCTCAGGTTGTTTGTTCATAAAGTTACAAAATTTGTTTGCTCTTTTTTTTGTAAAAACAAAAAAAAAATTAAAATTATAAATATTTTATTACGGAGAACCCTCGTATACATTTCTCTAAAGTGGAAAAAATATGTAAATGTCTTGTACTTGGCCGATTTTTCATTTTTCAGTTACCTTTTTTCCTGTTCTTCTTTTCTACTTTCACCAGAATTTGTGAAAATTTATTGATAATCATATCAACCAGTTTCCTCTTTTTGCCTTGAAATGTTTAATTTTGTTTTCAGTTTCTGATGTTTCTAAGTTTTATTCCTCCTCCTCGCTAATTTTTCTTTTATATATTTATATTACACGAGAAACTGACATTGTCAATACTACCACGACCTCTGGACTCTTCCCATTCTTCGCAATTCTCTAAATCGGAAGAAATATGTGCATTTCTTGTACTTGGCCTATTTTTCATTTTTCAGTCGCCTTTTTTCTTCTTCTTCTTTTCTACTTTCAACAGAATTTGTGAAAATTTATTGATATTCATATCAACCAGTTTCCTCCTTGTGCCTCGAAATGTTTGATTTTGCTTTCACTTTCTGATGTTTCTAGGTTTCATTCCTCGTCCTCGTTAATCTTTCTTTTATTTATTTATAATACACGAGAAACTGACATTGTCAATACTATCACCTCTGGACTCTTCCCATTTTTCGCAATTCTCTAAACCGGAAGAAATATCTGAATTTCTTGTACCTACTTGGCCTACTTTTCTTTTTTCAGTTGATTTTTTTCTTGTGCTTCTTTTCTGTTTTCACCAGAATTTGTGAAAATTTATTGATAATCATATCAATCAGTTTCCTCTCTTTGGCTTGAAATTTTTTATTTTTTTTTTCAGTTTCTGATGTTTCTAAGTTTAATTCCTCGTCCTCGTTAATTTTTCTTTTATTTATTTATATTACACAAAAAACTGACAGAAATAATACGAAAGTGGGGGAAGGAATATAAAATGAAGAGAAAAACAAGAAAAAAGGCAACTGAAAAATAGGCCAAGTACAAGAAATTTGCATATTTCTTTCAATTTAGAGTTGTGAAGAATGGGAAGAATCCAGAGGTGATAGTATTGACAATTACTATCACCTCTGGATTCTTCCCATTCTTCACATCTCTCTACATTGAAAGAAATATGCAAATTTCTTGCACTTGGCCTATTTTCCAGTTGTCTTTTTTTCTTGTTTTCTCTTCATTTCATCTTCTTTCTCCCACTTTCGTATTATTTCAACCGTTTCTTTATCTTATTTCATTCTTGTGATAGTGTTTCCTCTAAATTTTTCGCAGTATCTACTCTCTCAATATTTTTGGACATTCTAGTTCCATTAGAATTTATGAAATTTTACTAATATTCACATCAATCAGTTTCCTCCGTTTGTCTGGAAATATGATTTTCTAAGTTATCTTTCTCGCCTCCCTAATTTTATTTTATATATTTATTTCTTGGAGATCATTACACGAGGTACTGGTATTGTCAATACTATCACCTCAGAACTCTTCCCATACATCACAACTCTCTGAATCAAAGGAAATACGTGAATTTCTTGTTTTCTGTTTATTTTATCTGCTTCTTTCCTTTTTCGTTTTATTTCAACCGCCCTTTTATCTTATTTCATTCTTGCAATAGTTGTCCCGTGTTTTTTCGCGGTATCCACTCTTGCTACAACTATGCATGTTATCAATATCTTTATTAAATTTATTTATTTTTCAGTAGCCTTTTTCTTGTTTTTCTCTTTATTTTATCGAAGTATCTAGTCTTGTTGCCTTTCCACTCGAAAGCCCTGCTTTGGTAAATATCCAAAGCACAATATGTTTTATATTAACATAAAATAAGAACCAGAAAACCATAATACATTCCAAAAAAAAAATATATATATGAAAATATTTGAAAGAAATACTTTTGAAAAACAACAAATAAAAGGCTTATAAATACATTTAAAAAATAGAATATTTTAAATTACTTTTAATTTTAACGTAATTATGAGATCACTATGTAAATGAATAAATTCAAGCACATATTAACAAAACTAAAAGAAATACTCTCGGAAATAAAAGGGTAAGGTAAGGATAATTTGTTCTTGAGTTTGGGGGGACATTATATTGTAATAAATATATAAAAGTTAAAGTCAAAATACCAATAAAAAATAACACAACAAAAACATAAACAAAAAATTCAAGTATCTATGTAAAGAATATAAAAAATATATAGTTATGGACTTTGAATTTATTATATTTGCATTTACATAATAGTCCTAATGACCCTCATACAATTTTTTTTATTCAAAATTTTTTATGTTAATTTTCATACATTTAATTTATATGACAGCCACCGCGGGGTCTGCAGGGGTGTACTTTACGACACTTATAAGAGGTCTACTATTTGAAACCCTCTGTATACGAAAATTACAAGGAAAGGTTAACTTATTCTTGAGCTTGGGGGTGAGCATTATATTGTAAGAAATATATAACAAACAAATAAAAGCTAAAGTCAAAATACAAATAAAAAAGTAACACAACAAAAACTTAAACATAAAATTCAAGTGTCTGTGTAATATAAAAATATAAAAAATATATAGTGATGGACCTTGAATTTATTATATTTGGATTTACATAATAATCCTAATGACCCTCATACATTTTTTTTTAATTCAAAATCTCTTATATTAGTTTTTATACATTTAATTTATATGGCTGCCACCAGCAGAGGTGCACTTTACGACACTTAAGAGGTCTACTATTTGAAGCTCCCCTGTATACGAAAATTAGAAGGTAATGACAATTTATTCTTGAGCTTGAGAGAGGGGAGGCATTATATTGTGTGAATTTACAATATTTCGTTTTACATAATAATCCTAATGACCCTCATACAATTTTTGTTATTAAAAATTTCTTACTATCTGCCACCGCGGGGTCTGCAGATGTGCACTTTACGACACTTAAGAGGTCTACTATTTGAAACTTCCCTGTATACGAAAATTGTACTCAATGGTGATCTGCTCCACCAAAAAAACTACTCAACTCGTGTTTTTCTACAGAATCAAATAGTTTACGACGACAAAAAATCTTGAAATATAGCGTGCACCTGGATATACTAAACAATAATTAATGAACCCCAAACTAAACATCCCACAATCAGTTATGAATAAACTAATAAATAACTAAAATATAGTTATAATACCTCGGTTTTGATTTCGTAGGTGTAATCTCAGCCACAGAAGCAGATTTCAGCAAACACTTCCGATGCTTATTTGGTGTCCATGTTCTAGCTGCTACTTGCTTCCTGCCCGGACACATTTCAGCCAAAGCTGTTTCCAATTTGAGCTTCAACGCTACATCTCTGGGAGCTCGAGCGTTGAATTTCCTTGCAGACGATATGGGCACCCTTTTTCTGGCAGGAACGTTCTGGCGAATTCCATCTCCATCCCCATGACCTCTGGGTGTTAAACATTCTTTTTCACTGGATGTTGGAGACGGAGGCACTTTTCCTTGCATCTCAAGTAGTAAACTTTCGTATGTTCTCGATGCTTACGGCTATGAAAGATCTGTCAGTACTGGTTGAAATGACAGTGACAAGTTACTGGTACTTCTAAGGTATGTATAATCCGTATCGAAGAGAATAAAAATTTATGTAAGATCTTGATAGATATCTGATGATCTAGAAGTTTCATGAAGAAAAAGCGGAGGATGGCAATAACTGAGGAACTACTTGAGACTAAAGATGGAGAGATGGCTCACGATAATTTCCTCCATGAAGAACTTACCTAGATCGGAAACTTACTGGTGATGGTGATGAAATCTTTCCCAAATGGAATCTGAAGATGACTAACAAATATATCAAAAGAAGCTAAGCGAAAAATATAAATATTATACCAAAGTTTTACTGAAGCGGAATAAACTAACAAGCAATTTTAGTTAATAATTCTTTATTCAAAATAAGTAAAATATAATTAAGGTAGCAAACAGCTTTCATGTGCCAACATTTAGCCTACAAATATAGCACGCAGCTTTCCAAGTGAACGCTGAACAGTCGGTAAGAATATGAGTGGAGGATCCCTCGTCCTCCCATCACCACCTCCATCTTCTATGATCCGCAGCAGGTTGTCCCCCTCGTCACAGCCAGAACTGTCCTCAGCCTACAAGGCGCTCAAGAGTAGCCAAACCTACTTCACTCTTGGAATAGTTGAATCTTAAACAAGACAGACCATATTTTGCTCGGCCAAGATCCCCAAGACATCCTTACAGTCAAAGGCCAGTACAGAATTCACTCTCTGAGACTCAAAGAGCCGACAGAGCAGATATGCTATCTGAACAGATGCGATCCATTCACAACTACGCATCCATATCGGGCATATGGAATCTGAGAGGTCTACTTTATCTGAAGGTGTCCGTCCTCATTAAGACTTCCAGGACATTCATAAACCGCCCTCCTCCAGACGTGGATGTGTCCCCTCGGGTTACTTTGTCCCTTAGGTGACCGAAACGAAATGTTTCAAACTGTGTACTAGTGATGGCAAACGAATACTAGAACTGATCCCAGGATCTGATCCCTGACGCTCGGATCACGTACCTGATCCCAAACTTAAAAATGAATAGTTCAAAAACTAGTATGCAACCGTAAATACAAGAAGTGTGTATCGTGACGGCTAACGCTAACGGTACTGATTCTGATACAGGAGGATGCGCGGAAGCAAGAAGTACAAGTAAAATCTCGGACTAGGCAATAATTGTTTGATTCCTTGATTCCGAACCGCGTTTCGCCGTGTGTGTTTGTTGCGGGATCAAAATGAATAGAGTATACCGACGAGTAATAAGTGATCCTGATCCTACTGTAGGTGTAGGTAGTAGATACTAGATACTAACTAGACTAGGATCTGATTATAGTTCAGTGGTTGGATCAAAACATTTCTTCTATTTTTGTTGGATTACTTTAAAATTAGTGACTACTGAGACTGAGATTGTGGCTCTCATTTGCGCTTCAATTAGTGTTAAATAGGCGAAATACTTTAAATTTTAAGTGGATTTAAACGTTTTATATTCATGTGGTATTTCAAGGGTTTCAATAGGATTGTATACTATTATTGTATCGTGATAAATATTAAGGTTATAAGGTACTGAGTACTGAACTAGGAAATTGATTTATAAAGTTTAGTAATCAGGAAACATAAACAATGAATACATTTATAGAATAAAAATCTAACAAAAGTAAACTAGAAATATGTATAAGTATCTCGCAGAAAACAACATAGAACCGTTGGCTGATTGCTTTGGGATTGGTATCAGGAACTGATCCTGGGATCAGGTATTTGCGCATATGGGATCAGTTCCAAACTGATTCGTAAAAATATCGGGATCAACCAACACTACTGTGTACAGACCTCAGGGCCGGCAACCCATCCAGTCTCTCAAAAGCCCTCATAGCCCCTGTGCAATTCATAAACAAGCCAGTCCGGACCTTTGTCTGTGGCGTATACGTACCTGAAGTTCTCTATTTATTCTAGTGGAGTAATAAAACATGACCACCGCATGAATTAATTATAAACTCTTTAAATTATCTCAGTAATTTCTTCAAAAACAAATTCTCGGAATCTTTGACTTCTACCGAAATTCATGGTGAACCAATGGCAGATGAAATAACGAATTTTGAACAAGACGTTGTCATTAAAAATATATTTTCTTATCTTAGTAATTTTTTTTAACTACTTTTTTCAAGTATCTACGCATAATATGTAAGAAGAAAAGAAGAAGCAAACTATTGTTGTCTTCACAGAGTGATAAATATTCAGTTTATTGTCTAATTTACATATTAACATACAATTCCCCATGTTTCCGTCATGTAAAGTGAGTAAAGTCCAAATTATTATAACTTATAACAAACTCATCTTCGGTGAATTCCATGCCTATACATTTATCAAGGAGTGTCTGAATTTATTGAATAAGCATGCCTTACATGCGGACCGCATTTCAGTGGATTTGTCAGATGTGACCCGCTTCGATTACAGTACTTAGTAGGCAACAGATCAGGTTGGCTCGGAGGTTTTTCACCGTACGCCGGGAATCCCTTGGAAAATACGTCGTTGACCGGAAGAATCACCGATAAAAAAACCTTTAAACAAAAAGTAATTAGCGTTTTATGCTTCATTGGCAAATAGTGACAAACCACAGAATGTTAGGAATCGATACCGAATAGGCTTTAGGAGTGCATCATCATCGTAAATTTTCCGCAATCTTTTAAGACGATTCTGGTGCCATATTATAAGGGCATGTGTAACAACTAGGTAAGTGTTGCTTAAAATAAAAATTATTATAATAATAAACAATAATGTTGTATTATTATTATTTCATAGTCATTGCAAGTGACAAGCGTAGTAAACTTAAATGTAAGAAGTTTGATGGATGGGGGAATGCTGCGGTTGATGCCTTCGAGCAGCGCTTTTTGTTGAAAAAGCTCGATTTAAGTACTAGTAACAAGTGGTCGGTAGACTTATAATATTATAAATACCATATTACTAAGGACAAAACAATGCTAAGGAGTTCCCTAACAAATTATGTTATACATTTTACTTAAATAACCAAAATCTTATTTTGACTTTAGAAAAAGACGCTATTTATAAAATATTTATAGTTTTCTCTCATATAAAACATGAGACCATCAAATTTGTTGCATGAAATGTGACCTTTGCTCCATTATATCAGCGATACATTTTCTTAGAGTGAAAAGATCTTTATCAACTTTTCCTGGATAGTAAATGAAGCTGATCCGTCATGTAACCCTCGTTCGGGTTCGGGTATTTTTACGTTAATCATTTCTGGAAAACGCTAGCGAATCGAAATACGTGCAAAAAATTGTTAAAAACTGCAGACTTTCGGAAAGTGGCACGTTTTTAAGCAAAACTTGGAGGGGGAGTCGACGGTCATTCGTTTTTGGCGATCCGAGTTTCCGTTTCCTAGTTGTTACGTCACATGTGCGATGTTTCAAAAATGTTTGCTTTAATATCCGCCAACTGGCACGACACGTCGCACACTGGGTAAAAATAGGCATTTTCCGGAAAAAATAATTTAAGTATCTAAAAATGCTTCATAATTTTGGTTTTGGTTATTTTTCATATCTGTAATAGAAATGATAACTAAACTTTATCCCAAGGGCGTCGATTTACGGGCCTTACCAGGGGCGGGAGGTATGCAAACCTTTTTAGAAGAAGTGTATAAATGATAATATTCCGCATATACTGGGTGTTTCAAAAAAACCTACACAAACTTCTAGGGCTGATAGATCAGCTAAAAATAAATTTAGTTTGCTTAATAAACTTATAACGAAAAGCGCCTCCTAGGGGGGCTACAGCCCCCCCCCCCCCCCCCCAAATGGGCTTTCCTGAAGATGGATTTTCCGCAATATCTTTGAAACGGTGTTGAATAAATTAACGAAATTTGGTATACTGTCATAAAATTAAAAGTGTTAACAGGATTTTGTTTCAAATAAAAAAAAAATAATTCAGAGGCGTAACGTAGGGGGGTGGGGGGGAGGGTCTTCAATGTAAATTTTGCTCCAACTTTTCCGTTATTGAGATTTTTTTACCTTTCAGCCAAGTCGAAAGTACTCTTATTTTTACTTAAAAACGGTACTTTTGTCTTGTTATGACGCACCGTTTTCGAGATATTTCAACATTAATGTTAGATAGTCAGTGCATGTCTCGATAATTTTTTGGAAGTAGGCGATGTCTGAAAATCAGAAATTCAACTTAACTATCAGAGTGTATGTTGCAAGAGGTTAAAAAATTATCATAGAGTCATATGCCAAAAAATGCTTTATTTCCAGTATACCGGGTGTTAAAAATATATGACATGCACACCCTGTATGTAGAATCACCGCTAACTAAGCTTTATCCGCAAATATCCGCAGATGATTTTTGCTTTATTACTTTGAGCAAAGTACAGGGTGTCCCATTTTCGATGATATTACGGGGTATCTCACTTACGAGTAAATATAGAGAGTTGCGGTTTTCGCAATACTGTGCTACTTTTTTGTGAAAGGAACGATGCTATTACGTTTTTCCCGTGGGTTCTTAACAGAATTACAACTTTGCTATTTTCAACTAATACTCTCTTTATTCACTACCACTGTATACAATTTAACACTCTATACTACTCTTATAACTTTACCACTAATATCTATTCAACACTCAATGATTAACTGAACTGAACTAACCGACTGACTGACTAACATTCGCCTTAGGTCTGCTTATATATAATCTTAAATCTATCAC